>JAGFNQ010000493.1:443332-474647 GCA_024364735.1 Boesenbergia rotunda
GGTTCGGAGCCTGGGTCGACTCCTACTCCAAGGCCCACGGTCGTTGACCGTTTTCTGCGGGAAATTCTATAAGTTCGCAAAAGTTTACACACAAATAATAATAATAATATTCTTGTAAACTTAAATACAACTCTTGTTACCGACGTCCGGTGAAGATTGAAGTTCTGGAGCAGCGGGACGTCGTCGGCTTGAGTTGGTAGCTTTCCGGAGCGTGTCGTGGAAGCAGAAGAGCGTAGAATTGTCGAAGGAATTGGGTGTTCAAGAATAGGGTCGAGGCCCTCTTTATATAGGGCAGGGGGCGCCCGACATGCTCGGGGCGCCCCCCACGTGGCTCTTGATCCGGCGAGCCCTCTGGTCAAGGCTGATCTCTTCATCTTCGGGATTAGCTTTGACCGGGGCGCTCGACGCGCGCGGGGCGCCCGGTTGACCGGTCAAAGCGTCATCTTCAGGGCTTCGCGAGAGTGAGCTGCAGCAGCCTTCAGTGGCGTGGCACAGTGGGTGCCCGAGACATGCGGGGCGCCCGACATGCGGGGCGCCCGACACACGCGGGGCGCCCGACACACGCTGCTGTCGGGGCGTTTACCTCTCTGTTGACTTTGGGTTGACTCTGGGGCGCCCGACACATCCGGGGCGCCCTGCTCAGCTACGGCCTCACTCCTTTGAGGCTCTCTGAGCTGCAGAAACACAGTCCTTCGGTCCTGCATCCAGGGTTAGTCCAAAACAGCAAATAATAAGTTAGTTAAAACAGCCTTAGCTGTCTTGGTTCTGACTTTGGATCTCCAAAATGGAGCCCTAGGTCGAACCGACGCCTAATGTTCCCTCGAGGGGAACGCGTCCTCACCTACTCCTCTCAGGAGAATTTACCTGGTGCCAACCGGATCCTCCAGTTGGACTTTTGCCCGGCAGCCCTTCGCCAGGACTTGGTTTTCGCCTAGCAGCCCTTCGGCAGGACTTGGTTTTCGCCTAGCAGCCCTTCGCCAGGACTTGGTTTTCGCCCAGCATCCCTTCGCCAGGACTTGAGTTCCTGACAGCCCATCGTCAAGTGCCTAGCATCCCTTCGCTAGGACTTGGTTTCCTGCACTCTCAAGCAGCATTGTTAGACAACAAATAACCCTTAACTTTGAATCCTTTGCCAATATCAAAACAAGGTTCGATCTGGTGCTTCCTGCACCAACAGATTATCCAATTGATAGAAATTGATGATGTTCATGGTGACAGGACATGATTGGGTAAAAAAGTGCCTATTGAGATAACTCATTTTAATAGGCTTGTAGATTGTTTGTGCGAACCTATTACATAACTCTAGGTTAGGAAATCTAGGATCGGGACTAGGTTGGGCACCGGGGTTGACCGGGTTCGGTCGGTGTCTTCGAAGTTAAGGGAGTCAAAGGAAAGAATAAAGATATTGCATGAAATAAATTTAAATGCAATAAAAATAATTAATAATCATACCGGATGGCTCGGGGAGGCATAGTTGATGATGAGGACTTGCAAGGTCTTCTTGAAGAGAAAGAAGTGAGGAAGAAGGTGGATTTTGGTGTGGGAAGGGAAGGGGAATTCGGGTGCCTTTTATAGGCAAACTCATGGGGGTGCCCGGGAGCTTCCGGGCGCCCTGGTCAGGGTTACTGCTAGGGGCAGTGTGAAGGACTGGTTGGGGGCGCCCGGGACAGTCCGGGCGCCCTCAACAGAGAGCTTTTGCAGCTTTTTGCTGCGTTGGAGTTGATGGGGGCGCTTGCGTGGTTTCGGGCGCCCTGGTCAAAAGTACTGGCAGCTTTTTTGATTAGGGAGTAGAGAAAAGTATGGGAGGGGCGCCCGCGTGGTTCCGGGCGCCCCGAATAGGGTAGGTAGAGTAAAAAACTTTTTGTCTTGTCTACTTTTGACCATGGTTTGAATTGAATTGACGGTTTTGACTGTGGTTTGACTGCGTTAATCATGTTTTGACCTCGTTTACCTTGGTTTGACCATGTTTTGACTGCTTTCACCATGGTTTGACAAATACAAGATTATCTCATCGTATAGGTATTAACAGAATTTTCAATTGAGTCTTAATCCTACTGTCTCACCCAAATCTAGGGTTTTCAATCACGTTAACCTTGTAGGTTTTGTGAGACAGGTTTTGATAGTTAAAATTATTTTGAAAGTTTTGATTAATTTTGAAGAAAACAATTAAATTTTTTAAAACCTTAATTAATTTTGAAATTTTTGAAAAGATGTTAAAATCTACACTTAGCTGAAATTTTGTATTAGATTCGAATTTGACAAAAATTAATTTGAATTTGAATTTTTAAAATTGGCTTCCAGGTCTTGGCGAGGCACTAGGCCTTCTTTGACCGAAGCCTTATGGGATCATCCACCCTTTCCTTGACAAAGCCTTTTAAAGAAATTTCATTTTCACAATTATTCTTTGAAAAATTTCTGGTCTAACTAGTTTGGATTTTGGATCGGTAGCTTCGGCTGGTTTCACCAGTCTAAAGAGACCAAGTAAACTTGATCTTATTAGAATTGGTTTCCCCAACGTACTATCATCTCACCTCCACCCAATACTATGTTTTCAAGTTTCAGTTAAGTTTGTTTGTCCTTAAACTACCTAAGTCTAAGCATGGTAATTTGCAGAAATTAAATAAACAGGCAAACAATCAAGCAATTTAAATCAATAATAACAAGTTTATCTAATAATGAAAATAGTTTTCAGTTTGGCTGTAATACCCCAATTTTTACAATCCTGAATACCTGGGGAATTGTTTAAAGTTCGGGACGAACTTTCTATAAGAGAGGGAGGATTGTAACACCCCAAATTTGTCAATGTAAAATCATGACAATGTATGAAAATGGTTATAATGAAATGATATAAATTTCATGCAATCACATGCTATAAAATGTTATGGATGCATGAAATATTATATGCATGAGATATTATATTCATGAAATAATATTATCATGAAATATTAGCATGAAATATTATATTCATGAAAATGGAATATTAAAAATATTATGAAATAATATTTTTGGGATATTATGAAATATTCTGAATTCATAAAATATTATTCATATTATGAAATTTCATGATGGGCTTGGTTTATTGGGCTTGGAAATGAATGGTGCTAAAAAGAAAGTGCAAAGTGGAGGAAGCAAGGATTGAACCTTGGACCTCCTAGTTGCACTCACCATGTCATAACCAATGAACCAAGCAATATTTCATGTAGAAGGAGAAAGGAACATGCTTGTTAAGTGGGTAAGAGTGAAGAGACATGTCTTTTCATGAGAAAAGTATATATATGGGAAGTTGGAATAACTTCCATTCCTTTTCTTCTTCTTCTTCACTTCTCCCAACCGAAAACCCTTTCTCCCTTCCCCTTCCATTTTCGAAAATCAACACTAGGGTTCTAGCCCTAGAAAAGTTGGAAGGAAGAAGACCTTTGAAGGTTCTTGCTCCTACCAAGACCAAGGACTACTAGAAAGAAGATTTGGAAGAGAAGATCTTTGCATACCCTCCAAGTGTAGGGTACCCTACGATTTCAAGAAGGCGAAATTTCCAGCGCTAGGATGTAAGTATCCTCTCGCCTGCAGTGTAATCGTTATTGTGTGATTGCCATGCTTTGATTGATTTTGAATTTGGTGTTTTCCTTCTTGTAAACTTTCGGCCAACTCTTGTAAGGGGTCCAAGAGAAGGTTTTTGATCCAACTTGATGCATAGGAAGACCTAGAGACTTAGGGTATACATGTAGGTGGATTTTTCTTCATGGTGTTAAGGATAAAATCTAGGGTTTTTCCTTATGAGACTTTCGGCCACCCATGGTTGGAGGTCCAAGAGAAGTTGTTTTGATTAAATCTTGATACATGTTAGTGCCCTAGGGATTCTATACACCTATGTGTTGTTCCTAAATTTTTGGGAGAACAAAACACTAGGGTTTCCCCTTGGGAGACTTTCGGCCACCCCCTTAGAGGGAGGCCTTGGTCCCTTTGGTTTTAAGAATACATTCCTTAAAACTTAAGGTAAATGTGTATGGGTTTTCTTAATGGTGCTATGTACAAAATTCTAGGGTTACCCCTTGTGTAGGTTTCGGCCAAGAAAAGAAAGGCTAGAGTTTTTGTGTTGCTTGATATCCTAATATGTTCCCATGATTAGTGGTGTAGATAACATGTTTGTGTGAATGTTTGTGTGAAGGTTGGATGTCAAAAACCTAGCCTAGCCATGATTACACCATTCGGCCACCCTTGTAAGTTAGGGTTAGTGGAATCTAACCTCACTTTGAAGTATAAACCATGGTCAATTGTTAACATGAAGCATGCTACTACATACATGATGTGTTGAATGATTAAATGAGATGTTTGTATGAAATATGATGAATATATGAACATGTATGAAAACATGATGCATGTATGCATGAAATGTGATGTATGAACATGGATGACATGTGATGTATGAACATGGATGACATATGATGATAAGAACATGATGTGTTTGGTAATATGCTTAAAAAGGGTTACTCCATTGAAACTGGGATCAAGAGCACCCGAATGCGTGGTGTGTCCCTAGGGGATCAAGAGCACCCGAATGCGTGGTGTGTCCCTTTGAGAAGTGATTAAAGAGTACCTTTAGGCATATACTTATATGAGTAATTGCATGATAAATTACTTTACTTTGGAAAGTTGTCTACCCGACTCGGAAGGGGGTCGTTAAACAAATCCAATGAGCATGTACGGAAGGGTCATGGCATTGGTAGGACGGAAGGGTCCTGCTCTAATTAGATTGGTGGCTCGCTACCCCAATTTATTAGGGAACGCGCATGATGATGTGGTACGACAACTGGGCCCTGGATGATGATATGTTATTTTGAAGTACTTACCATTATGGAACTTTTTGAAAAACATATTGTTTTCTCATTATGTGATGATCTTGTTCTGTAAAGTACTTAGAGATATTTGATGAGATGCTTATGATGCATGATGCTTGATGAGATGCTTATGAGCATGATGCTTGATGAGATGCTTATGATGCATGATGCTTTGATGAGATGCTTATGAGGCTTATAATCTTGTTCTATCTTGATTACTGTGTACATGATATGATGTATCGATATGGTTTTGCGAGTAGGCCCGGATTCTTACTAAGCATGTTTTGCTTATTAGTTTATGTATTGTCTTATGCTGCAGATAGCGGTAAGAAATACTCGAACTAAAGGAAGAGGCAGATGGAAGGTTGGAGGATGTGTGTGGTGATGGCTCGGGAAAGAATAAAAGATTCTATCTACCTTGTTTTATCTAGAATCTAAACTGCTTCCCTATGAAATTGTATTGTTATACTCTGAACATGTGATGACTAAGTTAGTGACATGAAACCTATGTCATGCTAGATAAGTAATATTTAATTTTATCGTATGCATATTAGGTGAAATGCTATAGATTTCCTATGTCTGTTTCTTTGAATGTTTCTTTGACATGTATCTAAGACTAGACGACTCATGCTATATTCTTACTTAGGATTCCATGCTATAGTGTGTTAAATGAATTTTCCGATTAGGTTGTAAATGCATGTAGATATAAAAGAAATGAAAAAAAATCTTGCTTGGTAAATTAGTCTTTAATAAGCATGCTTATTACGAGTTCATGTATTGTAACTGTTTACTTTGGAATATACATGCTTTATTTGATGAACGATATGAATGTATGGACCGTAACCCCGCCTTTAGGGTAGATATAAGGTAGGGCGTTACAAGTTGGTATCAGAGCAGATTTCCCCTCCATCACACACACATCAAGCTTCCTTCTGCCGCTTCCAAGTAAGAAATCCTAAACTCGCTTATATTATTTCATGTACAGTAATGATATTGATAGAAATGATTTATGCTTGCATGATATAGAAATGATTAATGCTTGCATAAAGTAGTGTTTATTATAGTTGAAATTATCACCTGTATGATATATTGCATGAATGTTTATGATTGTAAGTAATTGTAAGATAGGTGAACATGAACACTATTTTGATAATTTAGAACTTGGGTAGGAGAGTGGTTACATATAGTAATCACCAGGGTAAACTACACCGATTAGGTGTGTGTTTTCCTCTGTATACATTTGCGAATTGAGAAAGGAATGGTTTTGTACTAACCATGTCATTTTTTTTCAATTCCAGATGTTTCCTGAGGACTACCCTGAGAGATGTCGCGAGCTGCTGGAGCAGATAGAGACTGTTAGGGATTGGCCGGTTCTGGGAATCCAAGGCACCATAGGATTCTTGGATCGGCTCTTCTGGAAACTGGAGCGGGAAGGGTTTCCAGCCACGGACGATCATAGGATCGGAGCTTTACTCCGTTCCTTGCCCAACCGGGCAAGAGAGGTAGCACACCAGATCTGGGGACAGCACCGATGCCGTATGCCCTATACGAGGTTGTGCAGGCAGCTCCTTCGCCATGAGTTCCCAGCGGACCTGGGAGACTCGGAGGAGGACCCTGACTCCGAGGAGGACTCTGAGCCGTCCGAGGAGGACCCTGAGGAGGACCCTGAGCCGTCCGAGGAGGACCCTGAGGAGGATCCTGAGCCCTTCGAGGAGGATCCCGAGCCACTTGAGGAGGATCCTGAGCCCTTCGAGGAGGATCCCGAGGCCTTCGAGGAGGATCCTGAGCCCCTCGAGGAGGGTCCCGAGCCCTTCGAGGAGGATCCAGAGATGCTGTGGGTGTTCGAGGAAGATGTTGAGGCAGACGAGGGGATCCTCGAGATCGAAGAAGAAGAAGACCCGATGGGGACAGTTGAGGATCCTGAGGCGGGCCAGAGGGTGATGAGCGAGGAGATAGTAGGTGTCGCTATGTTGTTCTTTATGTTGGGCATCACGGCAGCCCGTCTCGCTCACTGAGTGGACTAGTTATATGTAGACTTATAAGAATGAATAAAATAAATTTCAGTTGGTACAATAAATAAAATCTCATTTATCCTATATTGATCATGCGACACAAAAGGACAGCTACAAGAGCTTCTCGACAAGGGACTTATCCGCCCTAGTCATTTCCCCTGGGAAGCTCCCGTACTGTTCGTCAAGAAGAAGGACGGGTCGATGCGTATGTGTATCGACTATCGGGCATTAAATAATGTGACCGTAAAGAACAGGTACCCTCTACCCAGGATAGATGACCTGTTCGATCAGTTAAAGGGAGCTACGGTTTCCTCTAAGATTGATCTGAGGTCTGGTTATCACCAAGTCCGGGTGAAAAATGAGGATATACCCAAAACTGCTTTCCGGACAAGATACGGACATTATGAGTTCGTAGTGATGCCGTTCGGAGTTACTAATGCTCCGGCAATATTCATGGACCTTATGAATCGGATTTTCTCGGCATTTCTCGACAGATTTGTGATCGTCTTCATCGACGACATCCTTATTTATTCGAGGACTTCCGAAGAGCATGCAGAGCACCTGGGTATAGTATTACAGATTCTTCAGAAAGAACAACTGTATGCTAAATTTTCTAAATGTGAGTTCTGGCTGAATCAAGTATCATTCTTGGGGCATATCATCTCCAAGGACGGAGTGATGGTCGACCCAATTAAAATTGAGGCCGTAAGTAACTGGTCCAGACCCAAGAATGCCAGTGAGGTCAGAAGTTTTCTGGGGCTAGCCGGATACTACAGAAAATTCGTAGAGAACTTCTCTCGAATTGCGGCTCCTATGACAGCTCTGACTAAGAAGGACAAGAAATATATTTGGACCGACGAATGCGAGAAGAGTTTCTCTGAACTGAAAAGGAGACTGACTAGCGCTCCTATATTGACTCTTCCGGAAAATGATACGGGTTTCGATATGTACAGCGACGCATCCAAACTTGGACTCGGAGCTGTACTTATGCAAAATGGGAAGGTAATTGCCTATGCCTCTAGGCAACTGAAGGAACATGAAAAGAATTATCCTACCCATGATTTGGAATTAGCAGCGGTGGTCTTTGCGCTGAAAACATGGAGGCATTATTTATATGGCACTCAGTGCAAGGTCTTTACTGACCACCAGAGTCTGCGGTATTTCTTCACCCAGAAAGACCTGAATATGCGACAACGCCGATGGCTCGAGTTGGTCAAGGACTACGATTGTGAGATCCTGTACCATCCGGGAAAAGCCAACAAGGTAGCCGATGCTCTGAGTAGAAAATCATGTGCTACTTTAATATCTTGTCAGCTTTGTCACAACCCTTAGGGAAAGAGATTATGGATTTCGGAATCGAGATTATATCGGGACAGCTTTCTACTCTACAGATTGCGCCGACATTATTTGATGGTATTCTGGAGAAGCAGAATCTTGATCCGAGTCTTCAGAGAATCAAGCAAGAGATTCTTGAAGGCAAGGGCGAGGGATTCCGGATTTCCGATAGTGGAGTTTTATATCTCCGGGATCGATTATGCGTTCCCGACGACTCCGACTTACGGACAAGGATACTCGAGGAAGCTCACGGCACACCTTACGCGATGCATCCTGGGTCTACCAAGATGTATCAAGATCTGAAAGGTAAATTTTGGTGGTCCGGCATGAAGAAAGATGTAGCCCATTATATTAGTATGTGTTTGACCTGCCAGAGGGTCAAAGCAGAACACCAGAGACCTGGGGGAGTTCTGCAGCCTCTACCTATTCCCGAGTGGAAATGGGAGGACATATCTATGGATTTTATATCAGGGCTGCCTCGGACTACAAATGGATATGATAGTATATGGGTAATTGTAGACCGGCTGACCAAGTCCGCGCATTTTCTGGCTATCAGGATGACTTATTCAGTTGAGCAGTTGGCCCAACTGTACGTCAAGGAGATTGTCCGACTACACGGGGTTCCCAAGACCATCGTCTCTGACCGAGATGGTCGATTTACTTCTGATTTTTGGGGACACGTGCAGAAGGCCCTTGGCACGAAGCTGAAGTTCAGTACAGCCTTTCACCCCCAGACTGACGGGCAGACTGAACGAGTAAACCAGATACTAGAAGATATGTTACGGGCTTGCGTCTTGGACTTCAAGGGAAGCTGGTGTCGATACCTGAGCCTGGCAGAGTTTGCTTATAACAACAGTTATCAGGCTACTATCGGGATGGCACCGTATGAAGCACTATACGGAAGAAAATGCAGATCTCCTTTATGCTGGCATGAGAGTGGTGAAAAGAAGGAGATGGGACTCCAGATTGATATTGTCAATGAGACCACTCAGGCTATTAAGAATATCCGCCAGAGAATAGAGACTGCACAGAGTCGGCAGAAGAGCTACGCTGATAAGCGACGCAGACCGCTTGAGTTCGAGGTTGGGGATTCGGTATTTCTGAAGGTAGCCCCTATGAAAGGGGTGATGAGATTCGGAAAGAAGGGGAAACTGAGTCCGCGATACGTGGGACCCTACCAGATTTTGAGACGAGTAGGCAAAGTGGCCTACGAACTGGAGTTACCGCCAGAAATGGCGGCTATCCACAACGTCTTCCACGTGTCGATGCTCAAGAAGTGTATCCCTGATGCAATTCAAATTATAGAACCCCCACCAGTGCAAGAACAAGAGAGTCCTAGTTCCGAACGCCGACCGATCCAGATCCTTGATCGGGAATTTAAAAGACTAAGGAACAAGGAAATATCCTTAGTAAAGGTTCTGTGGCGGAACGAGCAGTTCGAAGAAGCCACCTGGGAACAAGAAGATATGATGCGAACAAAGTATCCGGAACTATTTTAAAGTTCGGGACGAACTTTTTATAAGGTGTGTAGGATTGTAACACCCCAATTTTTACAATCCTGAATACCTGGGGAATTGTTTAAAGTTCGGGACGAACTTTCTATAAGAGAGGGAGGATTGTAACACCCCAAATTTGTCAATGTAAAATCATGACAATGTATGAAAATGGTTATAATGAAATGATATAAATTTCATGCAATCACATGCTATAAAATGTTATGGATGCATGAAATATTATATGCATGAGATATTATATTCATGAAATAATATTATCATGAAATATTAGCATGAAATATTATATTCATGAAAATGGAATATTAAAAATATTATGAAATAATATTTTTGGGATATTATGAAATATTCTGAATTCATAAAATATTATTCATATTATGAAATTTCATGATGGGCTTGGTTTATTGGGCTTGGAAATGAATGGTGCTAAAAAGAAAGTGCAAAGTGGAGGAAGCAAGGATTGAACCTTGGACCTCCTAGTTGCACTCACCATGTCATAACCAATGAACCAAGCAATATTTCATGTAGAAGGAGAAAGGAACATGCTTGTTAAGTGGGTAAGAGTGAAGAGACATGTCTTTTCATGAGAAAAGTATATATATGGGAAGTTGGAATAACTTCCATTCCTTTTCTTCTTCTTCTTCACTTCTCCCAACCGAAAACCCTTTCTCCCTTCCCCTTCCATTTTCGAAAATCAACACTAGGGTTCTAGCCCTAGAAAAGTTGGAAGGAAGAAGACCTTTGAAGGTTCTTGCTCCTACCAAGACCAAGGACTACTAGAAAGAAGATTTGGAAGAGAAGATCTTTGCATACCCTCCAAGTGTAGGGTACCCTACGATTTCAAGAAGGCGAAATTTCCAGCGCTAGGATGTAAGTATCCTCTCGCCTGCAGTGTAATCGTTATTGTGTGATTGCCATGCTTTGATTGATTTTGAATTTGGTGTTTTCCTTCTTGTAAACTTTCGGCCAACTCTTGTAAGGGGTCCAAGAGAAGGTTTTTGATCCAACTTGATGCATAGGAAGACCTAGAGACTTAGGGTATACATGTAGGTGGATTTTTCTTCATGGTGTTAAGGATAAAATCTAGGGTTTTTCCTTATGAGACTTTCGGCCACCCATGGTTGGAGGTCCAAGAGAAGTTGTTTTGATTAAATCTTGATACATGTTAGTGCCCTAGGGATTCTATACACCTATGTGTTGTTCCTAAATTTTTGGGAGAACAAAACACTAGGGTTTCCCCTTGGGAGACTTTCGGCCACCCCCTTAGAGGGAGGCCTTGGTCCCTTTGGTTTTAAGAATACATTCCTTAAAACTTAAGGTAAATGTGTATGGGTTTTCTTAATGGTGCTATGTACAAAATTCTAGGGTTACCCCTTGTGTAGGTTTCGGCCAAGAAAAGAAAGGCTAGAGTTTTTGTGTTGCTTGATATCCTAATATGTTCCCATGATTAGTGGTGTAGATAACATGTTTGTGTGAATGTTTGTGTGAAGGTTGGATGTCAAAAACCTAGCCTAGCCATGATTACACCATTCGGCCACCCTTGTAAGTTAGGGTTAGTGGAATCTAACCTCACTTTGAAGTATAAACCATGGTCAATTGTTAACATGAAGCATACTACTACATACATGATGTGTTGAATGATTAAATGAGATGTTTGTATGAAATATGATGAATATATGAACATGTATGAAAACATGATGCATGTATGCATGAAATGTGATGTATGAACATGGATGACATGTGATGTATGAACATGGATGACATATGATGATAAGAACATGATGTGTTTGGTAATATGCTTAAAAAGGGTTACTCCATTGAAACTGGGATCAAGAGCACCCGAATGCGTGGGTGTCCCTAGGGGATCAAGAGCACCCGAATGCGTGGTGTGTCCCTTTGAGAAGTGATTAAAGAGTACCTTTAGGCATATACTTATATGAGTAATTGCATGATAAATTACTTTACTTTGGAAAGTTGTCTACCCGACTCGGAAGGGGGTCGTTAAACAAATCCAATGAGCATGTACGGAAGGGTCATGGCATTGGTAGGACGGAAGGGTCCTGCTCTAATTAGATTGGTGGCTCGCTACCCCAATTTATTAGGGAACGCGCATGATGATGTGGTACGACAACTGGGCCCTGGATGATGATATGTTATTTTGAAGTACTTACCATTATGGAACTTTTTGAAAAACATATTGTTTTCTCATTATGTGATGATCTTGTTCTGTAAAGTACTTAGAGATATTTGATGAGATGCTTATGATGCATGATGCTTGATGAGATGCTTATGATGCATGATGCTTTGATGAGATGCTTATGAGGCTTATAATCTTGTTCTATCTTGATTACTGTGTACATGATATGATGTATCGATATGGTTTTGCGAGTAGGCCCGGATTCTTACTAAGCATGTTTTGCTTATTAGTTTATGTATTGTCTATGCTGCAGATAGCGGTAAGAAATACTCGAACTAAAGGAAGAGGCAGATGGAAGGTTGGAGGATGTGTGTGGTGATGGCTCGGGAAAGAATAAAAGATTCTATCTACCTTGTTTTATCTAGAATCTAAACTGCTTCCCTATGAAATTGTATTGTTATACTCTGAACATGTGATGACTAAGTTAGTGACATGAAACCTATGTCATGCTAGATAAGTAATATTTAATTTTATCGTATGCATATTAGGTGAAATGCTATAGATTTCCTATGTCTGTTTCTTTGAATGTTTCTTTGACATGTATCTAAGACTAGACGACTCATGCTATATTCTTACTTAGGATTCCATGCTATAGTGTGTTAAATGATTTTCCGATTAGGTTGTAAATGCATGTAGATATAAAAGAAATGAAAAAAAAATCTTGCTTGGTAAATTAGTCTTTAATAAGCATGCTTATTACGAGTTCATGTATTGTAACTGTTTACTTTGGAATATACATGCTTTATTTGATGAACGATATGAATGTATGGACCGTAACCCCGCCTTTAGGGTAGATATAAGGTAGGGCGTTACATCGGCTCCCCCTGGACTAAAGCCACGGTGATGGTTGGGCAAGATGTGAATCTTGTCCTTGGGGATCCAATACTGATTTGATCCAGTTGGTTTGTTCAGGTATAGTTTAGGTACCCATGCCTGAATTTTACCTCTGGACTGATTCAGTACAGCAAGGTATGATCTTTGCCGAGATTTGGTTCTATAGCCCAATCCGGATCGATTTAGAACTGATTTCTGTTTTCCAAGGATCATGTCAAGACCTTTGGAACTAGATGTAAATCGTTCTAGTGCTGATCTAAGATCCTTAACCTGAGTTTTCAGGGAGGGGTTTTCCTTTTCAAGTTTTTCAACTTGAATAGGAGTTCCTTCCTGAACCTTCTCGGTTAAGGGTTTAGAGTCAGCTCCCTCTTTCAGGAGTTTTACTTCCTGTCGGAGGGATTCGACTCGGAGTTTGGCTTTAGCCAAGTCTCGAGAAAGAAATGAAATCAACTCACTTAATTGCAATCTATTAAAACCAGTTACCTTTATTTCTCCGTCTTCTGTGAAGGTCAGCTCGCCGTCCTCTTGTTCTGATTCTGACTCGACTTTTTCTGAGGCGGTCAGAGCTAGGAGATTGGATTGAGGCGCCTCTTCTTCTGCTGATGAGGAAGACTCGTCCCAGGTTGCTTGTAGCGCCTTCTTTCTTCTCGTCTTCTTGGACTCTTTCAGATTTGGACGCTCTGTTTTGTAGTGGCCCTTTTTCTTGCACTCGTAGCAGGTTACATTAGGCTTGTTCGCGGGTTCAGCTGGTTCGTCTTTTCTTCGGCCGGTTTTCCTTTTGTTGGTTCGGTTCTTCAGCTCCTTGTAGTAGTTTCGAGCGAGCCGGACCAGCTTAGTTTGTTCTCCTTCTTCGTCTTCTGAATCTGAGTCAGAGATAGACTCGGGTTCAGGTTCAGGATTCTTCTTCGTTGTCCTTCCAGTTTTACCTGCAATGAAAGCAATACCTTTCTCGACCATATTTGAGTTAGTTTGTTTGTGTAGTTCTAGTTCGGAAAACAATTCATCTAATTTTATTTTAGAAAGATCTCTAGAGACCTTGTATGCATCTACCATAGATGCCCACAAGGTGTTTCTAGGAAAGGCGTTTAGAGCATACCTTATTAGGTCACGGTTTTCAACCTTGTGACCTATTGTGTGAAGACCGTTCATTACCTCCTGGATTCGTGCGTGGAGCTGGGCTGCTGTTTCGTTGTCGGCCATCTTGATAGTGTAGAGTTTATTCAGTAGCAGATCCCTTTTGCTGATCCTGGTGTCCGAAGTCCCTTCGTGCAGCTCGATCAGTTTTGTCCATAGCTCTTTTGCACTGTTGAAGGGGCCCACTCGGTTCAGCTCTTCCTTTGTCAGCCCGCATTGTAGGGTTTGCGTTGCTTTTGCGTCGGCTTCTATCTTGCGCTTTAGAGTGTTGTCCCATTCTGAGTAGCTTTGTGGAAGTCCTTCCGCATTTCGGGGGATCTCCAGACCGGACTGGATAATGATCCACATGTCCACCTGAGTTTTCAGGTGGACCTCCATGCGACTTTTTCAGTAGGAAAAGTCTTCTCCACTGAAGAGTGGAGGTCTAGCGGTGCTGAATCCCTCTTGCATAGACATTTGTTCTGTAAAAGGAAACTTACAAACAAAGGTGTCCCAAGACTTGGTCTTGGATTAGCAGTGCGGGATAAAGATAATTAAAAAAAAATTAATTAAATTCGAAAAGAAAAAAAAAATCGAAAAAAAAAATTTTAAACTGGTGGTTGCACCAAGTTTGAAAGCTCCGCTCTGATACCACTTGTTGGATCGTGAAAACCGATAGAGGGGGGGGTGAATATCGGAAATCGTTCTTTTTCGGAAAACTAAGAGTAAGTGCACAGCGGAAATAAAAATAAGAGACACAGCACAAAGACACAGTGGTTTTTACTTGGTTCGGAGCCTGTGTCGACTCCTACTCCAAGGCCCACGGTCGTTGACCGTTTACTTTGGGCAATTCTATATTCGCGCAAATAGGTTACACAATTTAATTACAAAATGAGTGCAATAAAATATAATAAATTAAGTACGCTCTTCTTTACCGACGTCCGGAGTAGGTCGACTCTTTCGGGGCAGTGGGACGTCGTCGGCTCGAGGTGAAGCGTTTCTGGAGCAAGGCACGAGCGTAGAAGAGCTTTGAGGCGTTGAGAGAATTGATGTTGGAAGCCTGGGGTCGAGGGGCCTTTATATAGGGCTAGGGGGCGCCCAGGATGTCAGGGGCGCCCCCACGTGGCCTTTGATCCGCACAGATCTCGGTCAGCGTCTATCCTCTGGATCCGCTTTGACCGGGGCGCCCGAAGCGCTCGGGGCGCCCGCATTGACCGGGTCAAAGTTCTATCTTCTTGGCTTCGATGGTTTCTTAGTTCGAAGTAAGCGCATGGGGGCGCCCGGGAGCAGTGGGGGCGCCCGGGAGCACGGGGGCGCCCCGCCCAGCAGCTTTTCGAACCCTTCTTCTTTTGATGTGTTTTGTATGTACCTTGGGGGCGCCCCGACACTCCGGGCGCCCTACTCAGCCTTTGCCTCTCTCCTTTGAGGCTTTCTAAGCTGCAGACACACGTTCCTTCGGTCCTGCATCCAGGGTTAGTCCAAAACACAATGCAATAAAATATTTATTTGTTCATACAGCCTTAGCTGTCTTGGTTCTGACTTTCGTCTCCAAAATGGAGTCCTTGGTCGAACCGACGCCTACAGTTCCCTCGACGGGGAACGCGTCCTCACCTACTCCTCTCGGGAGAATTTACCTGATGCCAACCGTTCCTTTGGTTGGACTTTTGCCTGACGGTCCTTTGTCAGGTCTTGTAAACTGGCAGTCCTTCGCCAGTTGCCTAGCAGTCCTTCGCTAGGACTTCGTTGCTGGCAGTCCTTCGCCAGTGCCTAGCTGTCCTTCGCTAGGGCTTGATGCTGGCAGTCCTTCGCCAGTTGCCTAGCAATCCTTCGCTAGGGCTTTCTTTCCTGGCATTCGTTTGTCAGTGCCTAGCAGTCCTTCGCTAGGGCTTTTCCTGCACACTTGATTAACTTGTTAGAAAATAAGACAAACTTAACTTTTGACCTATGTGTTAGTGAGAGCCCTAGAGCCAATCATATGATGATTACTTTTTGGACTCATTGTATCATATTCTTGTATATATATTTCTTATATATAATGGCATTTCTTATGGTTATTGTACTTATGTGTATTGGTGCCAAATAACTTAGTATAATAACGTCCTTGAGTAGAAGGTTCTTATCTATATCAATCGATTAGTTGAATCGATAGTGAGATGATATAGAGAACACTACTCTTAATTATTCCTAGTCAAGTATTAACATTCAAGGACAATGTTAATGCATAAAGACTAGCATGTAGGTCAACATGATGACTTGATTTCACAAGTCATGGATATGAGATATCAAGTTGACACATGGGTATATATTAGAGAATGTATACTGAATGGCCCGCCATGAGAAAGTATCATGGATCGTTATATGAGTGTCATATACTCTCTCATGTGACTATTAGTATGACTATAGTCCTAGACCTGAAGTTACCATAGTTCCCTACATAAGGAGTTACGTACTTTGGCTTCGTCAAACGTCACCCGTAACTGGGTGGACTATAAAGGCGATTACTGGGTTTGTAACAAATTATGCGGAGGGATGTGAGTAACGTAGATGTGATCTATCCCTCCTATATGACGGGAGTAATATCTTCGTTCTTGATAGAGTAAGACCACTAAGTGCATGACCATGCCCAAATAAGGCAATATTAGATATTGAGCTTATTTCATTATAGTGAGTCTACTTGGAGATCAAGACATATAGATTGATTTGAGGATAACACGGTCTATGCCTCATGAAAGATCAATCTAGATATCGAGGATAGAAGGACGTTGTCACATATTGTGATGGTCACAATTATTAGTCACAATGGTGATGTTGGATCTCGACATTCTTGTAACTTGGGTAGCAATGATGTGTTGCTAGATACCTCTCATTGCTTATGTCCTTAAATAGGTTTAAGGGCATTGCCAACGTTACAAGAACCTATAGGGTCACACACATAGAGCAATAGATGTAGAATAAGTCCATATGATGGACCGAGAGTAATGAAGTCAAAGTTTGACTTTGGATAAATATGGAAAGTCCATAAAAGGCAAGTTTGACTTGACTCAAATTAGACAACTTGAGTTGGACTCGGGTTTGATCCAAGTGTTGGATGAATCTAATCATGGGAGAATAATGAAGTCAAAGTTTGACTTTGGCTAAATATGGAAAGTCCATAAAAGGCAAGTTTGACTTGACTCAAATTAGACAACTTGAGTTGGACTCGGGTTTGATCCAAGTGTTGGATGAATCTAATCATGGGAGAATAATGAAGTCAAAGTTTGACTTTGGCTAAATATGGAAAGTCCATAAGAGGCAAGTTTGACTTGACTCAAGCCACATCACCTTGACTTGACCAAGTGACGACTTGGCATCATCATCAAGGCTAAGTAACCTCCCCATTTGAATTTTGAATTCAAATAGGGGTTACCTAAGGTGGTGGCCGGCCACTTAAGTCCATATGTGGGTGTGTGATTGATTCCTCTCCTAACTTGGTTTTTGTTTTAGTTTTTGCTCTCCCTCTCCTCTGATCTTGCCGAGACCCCAAGGAGTGTTAGCACACTTTTGGGCTCTCCTCTCCACTCTCTTGCTTGTGTGGATACTTCTAGAGGGTTGCTACTTTGCATCCTTGAGATCTGACACCAACCGAGGAGCGAGCGGGAATTGCGGGGCACGCATCGAAAGTAGTTTTTTCTCTTCTCTAATAGATCTAGGTTGTAGATCGGTTTTTGAAGCATGTAAACGAGCACTCGTACATTTTGAAATGGTTTTCTTCGCTCGGATCCTTTCTATTGGGGCTTTCGGGGTTTCCGCGACGCGAAAAAGCGGTTTTCGCGGCCCGAAAAACCCTACACTATGTTGCCATTATCAAAACACAGGTTTGACTTAGGTGCATTTCTGCACCAACACAAATAAGCACTCTGTTTTTAGCATTTCACAGACATCACGGAAATGATTGAGGTTGAATGCCCATGTTGGACTATAAACGACTATGTTGTCAAAATAGACCACAATGAACTTCCCTATAAAGGGTTGCAAGACCTTAAACATAAACCTCATGATGGTGTTGGGTGCATTGGATAGTCCAAAAGGTATGATCATCTACTTATATAGCTCATGTTGTGTCTTGAATGTTGTCTTCCATTCATCACTAGGCCTTATCTTAATTTGGTGGTATCCACTTCTATGGTTAATTTTTTAGAAGACCTTAGAATTAGATAACTGATCCAAAATGTCATCCAAGTGAGGAATTAGAATCTTGAACTTCACTGCAATCTTGTTGATGGCTCAACTATCAACACACATACACCACAAGCCATCTTTCTTCCACACTATTAGGGTAGGAACTGTATATGTAACACCCCTCTCTCCTTAACCTTAACCTTAGAGGGAGGTCACAATTTCTTTTTCTCTTTTCTTTTTTTTCTTTTCTTTTCTTTTATATTGCTCCCAGTCGACTGATGATAGGTGCAGTCGACTGGTGCCAGTCGACTCCTAGTCCAAATCATTCCCCCAATCTTTCTGTTTGAAAGTTGGCCCCTGGACTAGTCGACTGGTGGAACTACCAGTCGACTGGTGCAGTCGACTCCACCTGGTTTTCACTCCCCCAATGTTTCTGTTCCCTCGAATTCATTGACGGCAGTCAACTGACACTAAGTGCAGTCGACTGGTAATTCTGGAAACTTGTTTTCAGAACTGAGAAACATGTCAAGGAGATCATGAATATCATTTTTACTGCTAACTATGATTATAGAGCTTATAATCAAAATACATGGACTAGATCATAAACCATCTAAAGTAGTAAGCCATAAAACAACTCAATCTTATAATCTTTACGGAATTATCACTACTATCATGAAACTTAAGTAATAACGATAAACTTAGAGCACTAGCAAGCCTCATCCCAAGTTCTTACTCCATGGTTCTGCTGTCACTGACACCAATCATCCTTCCTTTAGCCTCCTTGACTTACATCCTTTCTTTAACTTTATCTGCAATAAAAGGGTGCAAACTATAAGAAAATTTCTTAGTAAATAGATCCTACTCTCACAAAACATGCAATCGATATTAAACATGCTCATGATTAAAAGAATGCTTGCTTTAAAAACATATGGAACTAGAAATGTCATGCTTCACATGAATATGTTGGGACCGGGTGCAAGTTGACATGGATGCGGGTTCGTAATTTTAAAATTAATTACGTCCAGCGGAAGGTTTAGCATAAATAATTTCTCAAATTATTTAACCACATATCTAAGAATGCAACCTTATCTTATGTAGACATGATCATATATTTAAAATTTTGCAGAAACGTAAACTAATTTACTTGTTACCTCGCGTAACTCGAAGGAAGGGACGAGATCCAACCATAAGCGTCCATTGGAAGGTCCGCCTCTATTCGCGTCCACGCCGAGTATCTTCGGGATGACTTCGCAAAGCCACAAGTTTCGTGTTCTCGAGAACTACTAGATTCTCCGAGAACGCGACAAGAAAAACCAAGAGAGAAGTAATCACATTGGAAAAACTCACCACTAAGGTTGGCTGGAATAACAATTCCGGTGAGAAGGAGGAAGATGACTTGCACCCAATCCCAAGGTGATGATTGCCGGAGAAGAAGATCGTCCCAACGGAAGAACTTCATCGCCTCGGTGCTTCTCCTTGTGCTCACGGCAAGAAGAAGGGAGGAGAGGCTTGTGGCCGGCCAAGAGGAAGAAGAGAGGAGAGGGAGAGAGCCCAAGCAAGAATACTTGGATTGATTTTCAAGCCTTGCCTTGGGTCATTTATATAGTGGCATCTCAACTGTCAAGTCTCTTTTTTCTTATGGAATCAATTTTTATAAGAAATTTATCATATAAATTTTCTATGACTTATTCCATCATACCAAGTTTTATCATATTTTAATTTATGATAAAAATCAACCAAGTCTCTTTTTTCTTATGGAAAGAAATTTCTTATCATGGTAAATCAATCCATGATTGATTTTATAAAATAAAATAAATAAATCCATGGTTCATTTTAATTTCCATGAAAAATAATTTTTTTTATATAAATTTTTTTATATAAATTTCTTTATATAAATTTCTTTATTATGGTAAATCATTCCATAATTGATTTTATAAAATAAAATAAACCAATCCATGGTTCATTTTAATTTCCATGAAAAATAAACCAAACCTTGGTTTAATAAATTTATATCATCCATAATTTTATAAAACAAACCACACTTGGTTTATTTTATAAATTGAACCGAAACTTGGTTCTCTCCCTTTGTTGTCGCCGGCCAAGCAAAGAAGGTGGGGACCCTCTTTGGCCGGCCTATACAAGCCACACCCCAATGAATTAAACTCATTTAATTCATCTATTAAGTCTTCAAAAGACTTGGCCATTTTACGCTTCCGATGCGTCTCTAAAAAATTCAGATTCGACTTATCGTTTGGCTCAACCAAACATAATCTCTCTTGATTGGAAAATCCAATTTTCAACTCATATTAAATCCCTCGGATTACTCGTAGTGCGTGTGACTAAATAAGCTTTCGATTTATATTGGTCGTCTATAATTAACCAATTATAGAACGATCATGAGTGGTACCTAGTAGTACATCATGATCCCCAATTAATCGAAAGATCAACGGTTGACCTCAGAAACAATTCTGAAACCCTTCAGCACCTATAATGAATCGTCCCCCATTCCCTTCACCATCTTATACCCACTTGGTTCAGGACATGGTCTATGCGTGTCAGTCCCCACTAGGCTGACTACGTCACACCTAGCCCAAGTAACGTTTTCTCATCCCACAGATTCTAATTACTCTCATGTATCTAAGAGATTCATACTCTGAACATGTCATGCTCTGGCCAGAGGCTTCGAGTAACAATCCGACGATAGGTCTTGGGTATACATCTCCTCGCAAGGAGTGGTGAATCCTTTGTAGGTTGTTCAAACATCTTCGGGGACATCGGCTTATACCCAATCATCCTGGGTCCACACCTCCTTGGAGGTGCTTGCTTAAGATGTAAAAGTATAAGTCTCCATGACCATGATGACTTGAACACCGCAAGTCAAAGAAACATCGCACTTAAGCTGCAGTAAGAACTTCACTGACATATCTATATGTAGACTACCATATGAAGTTTTACAGCCAGTCACACCAATGAACTAGTTCCCTTAACTAGCATTCATGTTTATCTCCGGACATCCCAATGTCACCATCCAGTGAGAATCAGCTGATTTGAGAATAACCCATGCTAGTCTCAACAGAATTGATAGTGCCCGTATTTATCAATTCATCCACTAGGGACAATTTCAATACTTCACAATTTCACACGTAGAGATAATCACTAGTTGTGAATTCATCACAAATTCTCTCATGCTGTGAATTGTATTGTGGCATTCAGTAAATGAGTTTAAGATCTTAATCAAATACATAAACATGTATACTCAAATAGTTAATATTCATTTATTAAAATAAATGATTGCAATCATAAGGTGATTGCCTTAGGACACTTTTCTCATATCACTAACAAACTCCCACTTGGCCTAATGGCAATCGCTATGGTATCCAATACCACAGGCTCTAGCATGACCCACAAACTTGCTTTGAGGCAAGTCCTTAGTTAAAGGATCCGCTAAATTCCTTTCAGTGGGAATTTTGTCAATTTGTATATCATTCCTACTTATAGTCTCTCTGATTAGATGATAGCGGCGAAGCACAAGTTTGGATTGCTGATGAGACCTTGGTTCCTTTGCTTGTGCAATAGCTCCATTGATGTCGCAATAAACCGGTATTGCTTCATCAATGGTTGGAACCACACCAAGTTCTGAGACAAACTTCTTGATCCAGACTGCTTCCTTTGCTGCTTCCGAAGCTACAATATATTCCGCTTCCGTGGTAGAATCCGTTGCGGTGTCTTTCATGGAACTCTTCCAACTTATTGCCCCTCTATTCAAAATAAATACGTATCCAAACTGAGATTTGGAGTCATCCTTATCTGTCTAGAAACTAGCATTTGTATACCCATGTATTACCATATCACCTTCTCCATATATTAGGAACACATCCTTAGTTCTTCTTAAGTACTTGAGGATTGTCTTGACAGCCGCCCAATGATCCATTCCTGGATCAGACTGGTATCTGCTTGTGATGCTCAGAGCATACGATACTTCGGGTCTTGTACATATCATAGCATACATGATAGATCCTATCGCGGATGCATAAGGAATCTTATTCATGCAAATCCTCTCGTCTTCTGTGCGCGGACACATAGACTTCGAAAGGTTGATCCCATGCCTGATGGGAAGGTAACCTTTCTTGGATTCCGACATGCTAAACCTTTCTAGCACTCGGTCTATATATGTAGACTGCGAAAGATCAAGCAATCGTTTTGATCAATCTCTATAGATTCTAACCCCAAGGATATAGGTTGCTTCTCCCAGGTCTTTCATGGAGAAAGTTTTAGACAACCAAATTTTAACTGACTGTAAGACTGATATATCGTTTCCTATAAGTAATATGTCATCGACATATAACACTAGGAATACGACTGCACTCCCACTAACCTTCTTGTACACACAAGATTCGTCAGGATTTTATGAGAAATTAAATTCTTTGATTGTCTCATCAAAACGGATGTTCCAGCTCCTGGATGCTTGCTTTAGTCCATATATGGATCGTCGAAGCTTGCATACTTTTATTTTATCAACCGATGTGAAACCTTCAGGTTGTAACATGTATACATCCTCAAGCAGGTTTCCATTAAGGAAAGCTTTTTTCACATCCATTTGTCATATCTCATAATCATAATGAGTTGCTATGTCCAGGAGCATCCGAATGGATTTAAGCATAGCTACTAGCGAATTGGTTTCATCATAATCAATTCCTTGTTTTTGACGATATCCTTTTGCCACTAATCTAGCCTTAAAGGTAACAACATTACCTTCCATGTCGGTTTTCTTTTTGAAAACCCACTTGCACCCTATGGGCTTAATCCCTTCAGGTGGGTTAACCAAGTCCCATACTTGATTTTTGTACATGGAATCCATTTCCGACTTCATGGCTTCAAGCCATTTATCCCTTTCTGAATTTTTCAGAACATCTTCATAACTGATAGGTTCATCATTGTTAATGAGTAACACGTCGTTCGATTCACTTATGAGAAATCCGTATCTCTCTGGAATATTGTGTGTCCTATCAGACCTACGAAGAAGTGGTGTTGTTTTAGGTTCAACTGATAGCTCATCATTATGAGTTATCGGTTGTGGGTCTAGACTAGGTGTCTCTGAAATGTCTATTGGAGTTTCTAGAACTTCTTCAAGTTCAATGCTTCTCCCACTATTTTCTTGTAAAAGAAATTCTTTTTCTAGAAATACAGCATGCCTTGAAACAAACACCATTTGTTCCAATGGATGATAGAATTGGCCACCTTTCGTTTCCTTAGGGTATCCAATAAATAGGCATTTATCAGACTTAGCATCCAATTTGTCTGATATAGTCCGCTTTACATAAGCAGGACAACCTCATATCTTTAGGTGAGATAAATGAGGTTTCTTACTATTCCACGTCTCATATGGAGTAGTAGAGACTACCTTGGTCGGGACTGTTTTGCAAGTAAACAGCTGTCCTAAACGCATAGCCCCAAACGGAGTTTGGAAGAGTTACATGATTCATCATAGATCGAACCATGTCCATCAAGGTTCGGTTACGCCTCTCAAATACACCATTATGCTGTGGTGTATATGGCAGAGTCCATTGAGACAATATCCCATTGTCCCTAAGATAATCTTGAAACTCTTGACATAAGTATTCATCACCCCGATCGGATCGAAGTATCTTAATACTTTTGCCAAGCTGTTTCTCTACTTCACTTCTGAACTCTTTGAATTTCTCAAAAGCCTCAGATTTGTGTTTCATTAAGAACACATACCCGAATCGTGAGTGATCATCGATAAAGGTAATGAAGTAGCTATAGCCTCCTTGTGCAAGAGTTGACATTCGTCCACATACATCAGTATGTATTATACCAAGCAATTCTCCCACTGGTTTACCTTTTTCGGAAAAGGGTAATTTGGCCATCTTGCCTTTTAAGCATGATTCACATGTATCAAATGAGCCGGGTTCAAATGATTCCAGAATTCCACATCGGTGTAATTTGGTCATATGTTTCTTACTTACATGGCCAAGACGACAATGCCACATATAGGAGTCTATTTGATAATCTATTCGAGCACGTTTTGTTGGTGCAAAATGCACCCAAGTCGAACCTGAGTTTTGATAATGGCAACAGGGCTCAAAAGTTAAGTCTTACTTGTTATCTAAACATGTTACTCTAGTGTGTAGGGTAAAAAGTCCTAGCGAAGGACTGCTAGGCACTGGCGAATGAATGACAGGGTAAAAAGTCTTAGCGAAGGACTGCTAGGCACTGGCGAAGGAATGCCAGGTCACAAAGCCCTAGCGAAGGCCTGCTAGGCACTGGCGAAGGAATGCCAGGGTACTGAAGCCCTAGGGAAGGACAGCTAGGCACCGGGTGTTGGGACCGGGTGCATGTCGACAAGGATACGGGTTCGTAAAATTTTAAATTTTTACGTGCAGCGGAAGAATTAGCATAAAATAATTTCTTAAATTATTTTAACCACGTATCTAGCATGCAACCTTATGGTGTGTGGACATAATCATAAATTAAAACTTTGCGGAAAAAGTAAACTAATTTACTAAGTACCTCGCGTAACTCGAAGTAAGGGACGAGATCCAACCGTAGCGTCCCTTGGAAGCTCCGCATCTATTCACGTCCACGCCGAGTTCTCTTCGGGATGACTTCGCAAAGTCACGAGTTTTGTGCCCACGAGAACTACTAGATTCTCTATTGGCACAACTAGAAGATCAATAGAAAAATAGAAAACTAACCACCAAGAATCGGAATCCAAATTCTGGGAAGGGAAGGAAGGAGACGTTATCCACTTCTTCTTCTTCGGGGTCTTCTTGGTGGAAGAAGCTCACGCCCACCTTGGGAGTTCCGCCGGCCCTAGGGGAGGAGAGAGAAAGAGCCGGCCCTAGAGAGAGAGGTGCCGGCCCTAGAGAGAGAGTGAGGCGTGTAGAGAGAGAGAGAGCAATAATCTCTTGATTAATTGATTGGAATTAAGGGCTTGCCTTTGGGTCCTTTATATAGTTGCTTCTCCCTTGCCAAGTCTCCTCTTTAACAGAATTTTTTATAAGAAATTTATCCTATAAATTCTCTTATTAATTATTCCGTTTAAGCCAAGTTTTATTATAACTAACTTTATAATAAAACAAATACTTTCTCTTCTTTTATTATGGAATAAATTTTATAAAAAATTTATAAACTTTCTTATTATGGAACAATCAATTCATAATTGATTTTATAAAATTATAATAAACCATTCCATGGATCATTTTAATTTTCATAAAAAGAATAAATTTCTATAAATTTATTTATATAAATTTCTTTATACAAATTTATTTATCCATATAAAACAAATCCCTCTCTCTTTTTAATTATGGAATAAAATTTGTATACAATTTTCTTATCATGGAAAAATCAATTCATAATTGATTTTATAAATTAAAATTAAACCAATTCATGGTTCATTTTAATTTTCATAAAAAGAATAAATTTCTACAAATTTCATTATAAATCTCTTTATATAAATTTCTTTATATATATCAATTTATTTATCCATAATTTTATAAAACAAATCACGCTAGATTTATTTTATTAATTAAACCAAATAAATTGGTTTATACCCTTTATTGTGGCCGGCCAAACCAAAGGGGTTTGGCACCCTCTTTGGCCGGCCAAACCGAGCCGAACCGATCGCGAATTAAACTCATTTAATTCACCCGATAAGCCTTCAAAAGACTTAGCCATTTTAAGCTTCCATTGCGCCTCTGATTAATTCAGATTCGACTTATTTCTCTTGATTGGAAAATCAAATTTTCAACTCGTTTTAAATCCCTCAGATTACTCGTAGTGCGTGTGACTAAATAGGCTTTTGATTTATGTTGGCCGTCTATAATCAACTAATTATAGAATGATCATGAGTGACACCTAGTAGTACATCATGACCCCCAATTAATTGAAAGATCAACGGTTGACCTCAGAGAGAATTCTGAAACCCTTCAGCAGCTCTAATGAATCGTGCCTCATTCCCTTCACCATCTTATACCCACTTGGTTCAGGACATGGTCTGTTTGTGTCAGTCCCCACTAGACTGACTACGTCACACCTAGCCCAAGTAGTATCTTTCTCGTCCTTTGGATTTCTAATTACTCTCATGTATTTTAGAGACTCGCACTCTAAACATGATATGCTCTGGCCAGAGGCTTTGAGTAACAATCCGACGATAGGCCTGGGTATACATCTCCTCGCAAGGAGTGGTGAATCCTTTGTAGGCTGTTCAAACATCTTCGGGCACTTCGGCTTATACCCAATCATCCTGGGTCCACACCTCCTTGGAGATGCTTGCTTAAGATGTTAAAGTATAAGTCTCCATGACCAAGATGACTTGAACACCGCAAGTCAAAGGAACATCGCACTTAAGCCGCAGTAAGAACTTCATTGACATTTCTATATATAGATTCCATATGAAGTTTTACAGCTAGTCACTCCAATGAACTAGTTCCCTTAACTAGCATCCATGTTTATCTCCGGACATCCCAATGTCACCAGCCAGTGAGAATCAGCTGATTAGAGAATAACCCATGCTAGTCTCAACAGAATTGATAGTGTCCGTATTTATCAATTCATCGACTAGGGATATTTTCAATACTTCACATTTGCGCATTTAGAGATAATCACTAGTTGTGATCCCATCACAAATTCTCTTATGCTGTGAGTTGTATTGCGGACATTCAGTAGATGAGTTTAAGATCCCAATCAAATACACAAGCATGTATACTCAAATAGTGAATTATCATTTATTAAAATAAATGTTTACAATCATAAGGCGATTGCCTTAGGACACTTCTCTCATATCACTAACAAACTCCCACTTGGCCTAATGCCAATCGCTACGGTATCCAATACCACAGGCTCTAACATGACCCTCAAACTTGCTCTGAGGTAAGGCCTTAGTTAAAGGATCCGCTAAATTCCTTTCAGTGGGAATTTTCTCAATTTGTATGTCATTCCTACTTATAATCTCTCTGATCAGATGATAGCGGCGAAGCACGTGTTTGGATCGCTGATGAGACCTTGGTTCCTTTGCTTGTGCAATAGCTCCATTGTTGTCGCAGTAAACCGGCACTGCTTCATCAATGGTTGGAACCACACCAAGTTCGGAGACGAACTTCTTGATCCAGACTGCTTCCTTTGCTGCTTCCGAAGCTGCGATATATTCCGCTTCCGTGGTAGAATCCGCTACGGTGTCTTGTTTGGAACTTTTCCAACTTATTGCGCCTCCATTCAATGTAAATACGTATCCAGACTGAGATTTGGAGTCATCCTTATCTATCTGGAAACTGGCATCTGTATACCCACGTATTACCATATCTCCTTCTCCATATATTAGGAACACATCCTTTGTTCTCCCTTAAGTACTTAAGGATTGCCTTAACAGTCGCCCAATGATCCATTCCTGGATCCGACTGGTATCTGCTTGTGACGCTCAAAGCATACGATACATCGGGCCTAGTACACAACATAGCATGCATGATAGATCCTATCGCGGATGCATAGGGAATCTTGTTCATGCAAATCCTCTCGTCTTCAGTGCGCGGACACATAGACTTTGAAAGGTTGATCCCATGCCTGATGGGAAGGTAACCTTTCTTGGATTCCGACATGCTAAACATTTTTAGAACTCGGTCTATATATGTAGACTGCGAAAGACCAAGTAACCGTTTTGATCTATCTCTATAGATTCTAATCCCAAGGATATAGGTTGCTTCTCCCAGGTCTTTCATGGAAAAAGTTTTGGACAACCAAATTTTAACTGTCTGTAAGACTGATATATCGTTTCCTATATGTAATATGTCATCGACATATAATACTAGGAATATGACTGCACTCCCACTAACCTTCTTGTACACACAAGGTTCGTCTGGATTTTGTGAGAAATCAAACTTTTGATTGTCTCATCAATACGGATATTCCAGCTCCTAGATGCTTGCTTCAGTCTATATATGGATCGTCGAAGCTTGCATACTTTGGTTTTATCAACCGATGTGAAACCTTCAGGTTGTATCAAGTATACATCCTCAAGCAGGTTTCCATTAAGGAAAGCTGTTTTCACATCTATTTGCCATATCTCATAATCATAATGAGCTGCTATGGCTAGGAGCATCCGAATGGATTTAAGCATAGCTACTGGTGAATAGGTTTCGTCATAATCAATTCCTTGTTTCTGACGATATCCTTTTGCCACTAATCTAGCCTTAAAGATAACAACATTACCTTCCATGTCGGTTTTCTTCTTGAAAACCCACTTGCACCCTATGGGCTTAATCCCTTCAGGTGGGTTAACCAAGTCCCATACTTGGTTTTCGTACATGGAATCCATTTCCGACTTCATGGCTTCAAGCCATTTGTCCCTTTCTGAATTTTTCAGAACATCTTCATAACTGATAGGTTCATCGTCGTTCGATTCACTTATGAGAAATCCATATCTCTCTGGAATATTGCGTGTCCTATCAGATCTACGAAGAGGTGGTGTAGTTTTAGGTTCAACTGATAGCTTATCATTATGAGTTATTGGCTGTGGGTCTAGACTAGGTGTTTCTGTTATGTCTATTAGAGTTTCTTGAACTTCATCAAGTTCAATGCCACTCCCACAGTTTTCTTGTAAAAGAAATTCTTTTTCTAGAAATACAGCATGCCTTGAAACAAACACCTTTTGTTCCAAGGGATGATAGAATTGGTAACCCTTCGTTTCCTTAGGGTATCCAATAAATAGACATTTATCAGACTTAGCATCCAATTTGTCTGATACAATCCGCTTCACATAAGCAGGACAACCCCATATCTTAAGGTGAGTTATGTGGGGCTTCTTACTATTCCATATCTCATATGGAGTAGTAGAGACTACCTTGGTCGGGACTCTGTTTAGCAAGTAAACAGCTGTCTTAAGAGCATAGCCCCAAAAGGATTTTTGAAGATTTCCATGATTCATCATTGACCTAACCATGTCCATCAAGGTTCGGTTGCGCCTCTCAGATACACCATTATGCTGTGGTGTATACGGCGGAGTCCATTGGGACAATATCCCATTGTCCCTAAGATAATCTTGAAACTCTTGACTTAAGTATTCACCACCCCGATCGGATCGAAGTATTTTAATACTTTTGCCAAGCTGTTTCTCTACTTCATTTCTGAACTCTTTGAATTTCTCAAAAGCTTCAGATTTGTGTTTCATCAAGAACACATACCCGAATCGTGAGTGATCATCGATAAAGGTGATGAAGTAGCTATAGCCTCCTTGTGCAAGAGTTGACATTGGTCCACATACATCAGTATGTATTAGACCAAGCAATTCTCCCACTGGATTACCTTTTCCAGAAAAGGGTAATTTGGTCATCTTGCCTTTTAAACATGATTCGCATGTATCAAATGAATCGGGTTCAAATGATTCCAAAATTCCACATCGGTGTAATTTGGTCATGCGTTTCTTACTTACATGGCCAAGACGACAATGCCACGTGTAGGAGTCTATTCGATTATCTATTCTAGCACGTTTGTTGCTAACTTCGATATTGAAAACGTCACCGGATAAATCTAACGTGTAGATACCATTGCACAAAGTTCCATTCCCATAAAGAACGCCATTTAAAGTTATGTAACAACAATTGTTACTAAAAGTTAAATGATAACCCTTTTCATTCAAACATGAAATAGATACAATGTTCTTTATTAACGAAGGAATGAAATAACAATTATCCAATTCTAAGACACGTCCAGTCGGGAGCTTTAGCAAATATGTTCCGATGGCAACAGCAGCAATCTTTGCTCCATTTCCAACTCGCAAATCCGCTTCTCCCTTGACAAGTCTTCTTCTATTCCTTAGCCCCTGTATGTCATTACATATATGTGAGCTACACCCAGTATCAAGTACCCATGTGTTTGAGGAAATAGAGTGACATTCAATAACGAAGATACTTGAAGAGGATGGGGCATCGGATGCCTTCTCTTTCAAGGACTCAAGATAAACCTTGTAGTTTCTTCGCCCGTGACCCTCCTTGCCACAATGATGGCAAGTTCCTTTTGGTTTCTTTTCAGTCTTTTTGGCCTTTTTCTTCTTTCTCTTATTCTGTTCTTTGGCCTTCCTCTTAGAACCTTTCTTCGAGGAACCAACTAACAGTACCGTCTTTTGATCCTGCTTCACAGAATGCTATACAGTCTTCAACAGGTTAAGCAACTCAGGAAACTGGTCTGGAGTTGCATTTTCAGGAGGACGGTTGGAAAGTTATTCTTCAAGGACATAAGCATGCTTCTCTCCCTCGAGGACTATCCTCAGGTTTCGAAGCCAGTCCATGAAGTTTGGCCCAGTTAGTTTATTGGTGTCCAAAATGGAACGCAAATTCAGAGAAGACCTGATCGAGTGATTATCCTAGAAATACAAATTGAGCTTATGTGAGAAGAATGATTAAAGAATGTATCAACATACATTAATAAAATCCTATTTATTTTTCAAATTGAATAACCCTTTTTATCAATTCGGGAGATCGTAGGAACATCTCCAAATAGGTTGATATCCAACCATAGGTAAGAACAACCATGGCTGTGGCCATCAAGTTATTCTTAGCTATGAAGGTAGGTAATTATACCGATTACATATCACATATATGTAACTATCACATTATGCTATCAACTAATTGAATGTTTGCATAAAACATTGGGTTGTTAACTCATTAACAAGTATGCAACAATATACATAGCACCCAACTGCACCTCTCTTTACATCGACCTTGGCTGTGGCACAACAAATCGATGCTCCAAGCTTAAGGCTGACCCATTAATCAAGAAATAGTTTTAATATGGTTGGAGCTCATTCAACCGCTTAGTCAGGCTTGGATGTGTCCAACAACCAAAACTAATGATTGACCTCTGTCTCCAACTATATTATTCATAAACTAATTCCATGGTTTGAACATGTTGAGGTTCAAGTCGGGCATGGATGTGTCCATCAACCCAAACGAGAAACAATACTCCGATTCTAACCATATTAATGGAAGGTGTTGGCCTTAATATTTTGTAAGGGGTTTTGGGTCTCATCCTTTCTTTTCTAAGCACATTCATGACATAGAATTATGTCATGACTAACGATTTCCTTAATAAAGTATGTATGAGACATAAGTTATCAAGTCTCATTAATTGAATTAGGAACCGGATTTCTTAATTCCAATTTCATACTTAATTAAAGGAATTGTTTTGGGAAACAATTTCCTAAATTGTCATAATTAATTTCGGAAATAATATGTTCAAGACTTTGATTTCTCTAAATCAAATCTTATTAAATTAAGAGACAAATCCTTAATTCAACTACATATTATTTTC
>JAGFNQ010000494.1:0-216195 GCA_024364735.1 Boesenbergia rotunda
TACTTCTCATTGAACCTATGCTCAACCTTGAGCACTCTATGAAGATTCCAATCTCCATTCATGTACTTATCCCAAAAAGAAAATGCATCCACATGTTGTTAAGGAAGACCTCCCCCTCAAAACATGCTCTAAACCTCTATCATTGCACCAACAATGTTTTAGGGAATTCCTAAAACTTTAGGAAACTCTCAACTTGAGGTTTTGAGATTTTGGGATTCAAAACTTGAATCAAAATCTCTCCTTAACCCTTTAAATGTTCACCAAACCATTTCCCTTTTTGATTTCACAATGAAATTTACCCAAATATCTTATAAAAGTAATTCTAGGGTCTAGGGAGTGTTAGGTTACTCCAAAAATGGGTTAACGGACTGAAACTAGACAGTTTCAGACTTACCAATCGATTGGTGTTGGGAACCAATCGATTACACTATGCTTAATCGATCAACTGATCGATTACGGCTGACTGTAATCGATCCATGGATCGATTACGCGAGCTTCTGTGCTCGCAAAAGGGTTACCAATCGATTGACGAATCGATTGGCTACGGTCCCAATCGATCACCTGATCGATTGGGAGTTTCTGAAATCTGAAATAAATTTCAGATCGAATTTCAGAAACCCCTAAATAATTCTACAAAATTCGAAAAATTTGAAACTTCGTGTAGACATTATTTATACCATATACTATCAAGAAAAATAGTTTTCTATGAAAATAACCTTTATTTCCAAAGATTGATACAAAATTGGAAACCATTGAAATATTTCAATGCTTCACTCTATTTTGTATCCAGTTCATCAATGATGAGTGCTATCAAAAGATAGTCTTCACCAAGGTTTTCCATAATAGTTTTGAAAATGTTTTTCAAAAACAATTTCCAACCATGTTCCTTGGGCTAAATGCACATGACTTGTACATTAGCTTTCCCAATGATTGGAGTTCATTTAACTTCATGTTTTGATGATCCTAAAACTCACTAAGATAAGGATAAATCAACACCTTGAGTTTTGTTTCATCTTCCTAACATCTCACTTGTTTCTAATGTGTCTCAAAAACACATACAAGTCAACTTATAGTCTTAGTGAGATGTGAAAGTCATGTTCTCCCTAATCTAAGGGTTCATGCATTTCTACCTAGGCATTTAAAACTTTGATCATCCACCTAGGATGTCAATTAATGCCAATGTCCTTAATTTTAATAAAAATCAAATTTATGCATGATTATGACTATGACATGCATCATATTAGGTTTTTCAAAAGAAATTATAGCTAAATGATGCATGTATGACATGACATGTAATATTTTCATAATAAATATGAATGATGAAATATGATGTCATGGCATGTGATAGGGCATACAACACATGGCATATAAGCATAAAAGAAAATACCTAGATTTCCTATCTAAGTATCAATAACTCATCGCTAAGCCATTGATGATCCTAGGTTTGCCCTAATTTCCAAGATAATGCCAAAACTCCCCAACTTGGCCTATCTTTGGATTCTAACCTAGTTGTGCCAACTTTATCAAGTTTAATCTTCCAAAAAAATATAGTTTGGCACAAATTTACTCCTCCTAGAGTAAATAATTGATTCCTCCATTTTCAAGGATAGTAATTCCTTGAAAATGTCCCAAAGTGCCAACTTCATCAAGGTTGGGTTAACTACCCTTCCGATTAGAGTTGACACTCCCTAAACCTATCTAGGGTGTGGCAAACACACTCTTAGGAACCCAAAACCTATTGGTGCTCCTTGGGTGTTCTAGGTATTCACTAGGGATGACTTCCCTTGATACCTTCCTAGTGACTCTCCTAGGCTTCTCCAAAGCCTTAGTCACTTTGGTCTTGTCTTGGTCAACCTTAGGGATGGCTTCCCTTGCGACCTTGACTTGACTCCTAGACTTAGATTTAGTTCCATAACTATATGGAACTCTATGATATGATGGACCATCATCCTTGGTTTTAGGTTTGTATCCCAAACCTTTCTTACTCCTAGAGGATCCATGGTTTCCTAGATCTAGGTTTTGAATTTTTGATCCCTTAAATAGATTTTCTATTTTCTTAAGGGATTTTTCTAATTTATCAAGTTTTGACCTCAAAACTTGATTTTCAATCAATACCTCCTCAAGGCTTGGTTTTCTAATATAGCCTTGGTGATTGTTTTTCTTAGCCTTGGATTGGGTAGGTCTACCTTGGAAATTCCTAATTTGTTCCCTATCCTTAGAGGTGGTAGTCCTAGCATGGAAAGCTCTATAGTTTTCCTTAGGTTTTTTATACCTCCTATTTTCATGATAAATAGCATTAAAATGATAATAGTTATCTCTAGCATGCATATTATCATGATGAAAATAAGTGCCATTACCTAATGGTACCTTAGTGTTATTCTTGGAGGCTCCCCTTGACTTGAGCTCCTCCTTTTAGCCTTGGTTGGATTCTTCCCCTTTGGACATTGATTTCTATAATGTCCCTTTTCTTTGCATGAGAAGCACACAATGTGCTTCTTATCCTTCTTTGCCATGGGAGCGACCTCCTTTGGCTTCTCCAAAGGCTTGGGTGCCACTTGCACCTTCTTTTTGACCAATTTGGGACACTTACTCTTGTAGTGCCCTCTTTCCCTACACTCAAAGCAAATGATATGATTTTTATTTTTGCAAATTGAAATATCTATACCTTTGCTTGTAGGGGTGTTGCATGACTCTTCACTTGATCCGGAGGTAGAAGCTTCTTCCTTTTCTGGAGTGAATGGCCTTTGCTCCCCCTCAATCCTAGAGGTGGAGACTTCTTCTTTCTCCTCATTGACCTCGGATGATGATGTTGACGCTTTTCTTTGATCCGATGCCAATGGCACATCTTGCTCCTCTTCAACCCTTGAAGTGGAGACTTCTTGAGCTTCATCTTCGGATGTTGAGCATCTCTCAACTTCCGAATCTTCTTCCTCCGATGAAATTCCCTCTTCGGATTTGTCTTGATTTGGTATAGTGGAGGGGTCTTCATGAAGCCTTGCCAATTTGCTCCATAGCTCTTTGGCATCTTCGAATTCTCCAATCTTGTCCAAAATGGTGCTTGGCAAAAGGTTGACCAATAGCTTGATCACTTTGTAGTTGGCCTCGCATCTTTTGACTTGCTCCTCATTCCATTTGCTTTTCTTGAGGAGTTTTCCTTTTGAACTTGTTGGAGCTTCAAAGCCCTCCATTAGAGCAAACCATTGCTCTATATCCATCATGAAATAATTCTCAATCTTTGACTTCCAAAGATTGAAATTTTCTTTGTTGAATGGTGGAGGTGCCCTTGTGTCATAGCCAAACTCCATCTTTGAAGTTGAAACCCCTTGATGATGACTTCTTGAAATTAGGGTTTCTTCCAACTTCTTCTTCTTCCTCTAGCTCTTGCCCTCTTGGCGATGAGTCCAATGAAGAGCAACCTCGCTCTGATACCACTTGTTGGGACCGGTAGACGAGCTAGAGGGGGGGGGTGATTAGCTCCGATTTGCTTGTAGATGATTTGTCGCGGCGGAAGACTCGAGCAAACGCTAACACAAAGGATTTACTTGGTATCCACCCCGGTCGGGTGACTAATCCAAGGATCCACTCTCCTCACTCTCTCATACACTATGAAAGATCTCCTTCTTGAGGTGGAGAAACCTCTTACAAGCTTTCACAAAGATACAACAAGAATCAAAGCAAACACAAAATGAAATCTTACAAGATTTACAATGAATAATCTCTCTTTGCTTTCCTTGCTATCTTCAAGCTTGTGGTTGCCTCTAGAACCTTGGAAATGCAGCAGCAAAAACCTCCAAGACTTCCCTTGAGATGGCACCGAAGGAGGAGAAGAATAGGCGAAGAGTTGCGCCAAAGAACCTGCGTGAAAACCCTTATACCCGACGCCTAGGGTTCGGTAATCGATTGACCAATCGATTACCACGTAGGATCTAGCCGTTCAACGGCTAGTTTTCGAACCGTAATCGATTAGCCAATCGATTACCAGTGCCTTGAATCGATTACCCAATCGATTCAGAGCTTCTCTGTTCTCTCGCGCAAACCTCCGTGATCGATTTCCCCAATCGATCAAGAGACACTTTAATCGATTGACCAATCGATTAAGGGAAGGCTGAATCGATTACCCAATCGATTCAGCCACCCTCTGTCCTCTCGCAAAAACCTCCTTAATCGATCCACTGATCGATTCACTCAATCGATTACTCAATCGATTGAGTCCAACCTAACTTGTTCCCACAAGTCTAGGATCCCCTACCAAGTGTCCGGTCAACCCCGTTGACCAACCTGGATTTCTACTGCCTAGCTCCCAGCTCGGACTTAACCTGGTTCCCAACCAGATTTGCCTAACCCTCGAGTTAGGTCTAGTCTCTCGGTAGACTTCCACCTTACCAGCATGCGATCTCCCCGATCCATCTGGACTTCACCTAGTCCCACTAGGTCTTTTTCCTTGCCAGCGTACGATCTCCCCGATCTACCTGGACTTCACCTAGTCCCACTAGGTGTGCCTAGTCCCACTAGGTCTTTTGCCATGCCAGCGTACGATCTCCCCGATCTACCTGGACTTCACCTAGTCCCACTAGGTGTGCCTAGTCCCACTAGGTCTTTTCCAGTCAAGCCTCCAGTCAACCTTGACCCACTTGACTCACACATCACGATCACTCAAACATCATTATCAAACATCGAAACATACGACCATTCCATAAGCTTCCCAAGCTTACCAGACCTAAGCTCACCCGAGCTTAGTCAAGCTAGGTCAACCCTGACCTAAACAAGATTGCACCAACAATCTCCCACAGACCTAAGCTCACCCGAGCTTAGTCAAACTAGGTCAACCCTGACCTAAACAAGATTGCACCAACATTAAGAAGGCTGATGAAGTTGGAATTTAAGCTGAGAAGAAGCTGAGTGAGGACTGATAAAAAGCTGAGAAAAAATTCCGGAACTGCCCAAAAGCTGAACTGCATTCCATTTGAAAAACCAATGTATCTGAAGTTGAAGGTGCACATTCAATTTCAGATCTAAGAAGAACCAATGGATGCTAGAATATTCGAAGCTGAGAAAATGCAGTGAAGAAGAGGGGCTGAATTCAATGTGCTGATTTGAATTTCGAATGTAACCCTTGACTTCTCCACTACTATTTGAAGCAAGTTCTCTTGACGTTAATTGTTGGAGAAATCAGCGACTTGAAAAGCTGCCACCTTGGATGCTGAACTTGAAACAGGAGGAAATTCTGAGCTGCCGAAAGGATATAAGAAGCTGGAAAAATCAGTGAAGTGCTATTGTATGAGCTGGTGCAGTGCAGAAATTGAAGTGCAGAGGAATTGAGTTGGAATTAATGAGGCTGCTGCAAAGAATGCTGAAAAGGACTCAGAATAAACCCACTCGAAGCCCAAGAGGTTTTGGAGAGCAGCAAGTTGATAATTAAGCTGAAAATTCAGTTATGAAAGGAGGAAAACCAATAGAAATGCTATGAAGGCAGTTTGTACCAACTTGCAACCTAATTTGAGTTTTTGAGGCTATAAATCAAGGCAGTAGGTATAGGAATGTATCTGAAATTGTTAGGCACCTACACTGCTGATCAAAGTAGAAAGAAATGTAGTTGATTGAATTTTTCAGGTTAAGAACAGAAAAAGAAAGAAAATTTGCAGAAATTGAATGACACACAGCTGGGATCAACCTTTCCATCTCTATTTGATGCTAACTGCCAACTAGAAAAATGCAGGAGCTTGCAAGGTATAAGAAGAACCAATGGATGCTAGAATCTGATGCAGGAAGATGCAAGAAAAATTTGAAACAACTGCTGATCAGAATAGAAAGTGAAGAGGCTGAAATTGAACTTGTTGAGCAGAATTTTGAGTGGAATTCTTTAAGTGCTCAACTACATTTAGATGCCAACTGATATGAAGAAATTGGAGTTTTGCAAGATCTGAAAGGCTCCATTAGAAGATTAAGAGTAGGAAACAAAAAGAGAAGGAAAACAGTTTGAAAAAAAAGAGAAAAGAGCAAAAACAAAGATGGCACACAATTGAGTTGGCACTATTAAATCATTGAAGTTTCTCTTATCCGAATCAAAAGTTTTGCTCCATTACATTCTGAATTTGCTAGAGAGAAAGGAAAAGAGGAAAAATCAGGAAAGATGATGAAGAAGGAAATTTGGCACGCAAGGTGGAAGTTGGCACATTGAGATCAATAGGGTTTTATTCGTCCAATTCAAAGTCATTGTTCAAGATTAACTCCACCACATTTGTGATATCACTAGAGGACTGACAAGAGGGGCAAAGCACATTGGAAACATACTTGAGCACTCAAGTCTTCCACTTTATCAACTTCTTCCAATTCCATGATTCTTACTCCATTTCTTACCATTTCTATGTCTTTGATTTGTTTTTGTAGATATTGATCCCAATCATGAATAATGGTGAAGAGTAGATAATAAGCAAGCCTATGGTAGTGCAAGAAGCATGTGTGTTTGAGTGAGCTCCACTTCCATCATCAACTTAGAATTTAAGGAGAGAGCCACCAAACTTTTTCCTTGAAAAGCTAGTGAGTTAAATTCATCTCAATGACTCATGATTGATGAAAAGGCTAAGTTGTTGATTTAAGGACAAGATACTAATCCATAGAGCTTAGATTTATGAGAATTGACAACCTTAGATAATTTCTTTTTATTTGCTTCTAATTATGCTTAAGAAAATCTAAGGGATACTTATTTAGTAGTTTCGCGAGACGCTCAAGGTTAAGTGTGGGGGAGTTGATAGATATCATTTTGTTGATTATTTTAATTGTTAAAATCCATGTTTGACCTATGTTTTTATTGCTTAATTGTGAAATTGCCCTAGGTTTTAGAACTTACTCTTATTTTGGACTTAATTGTAAAATTACACATATTTGGAATAATTGGACACTAAATTTTGGATCTATTTTTGTAGGCATCAAAGGTTCAAGGACTTAGGGCATATTGGGTCAAACTTGAGTCGGAAATGGAACCGGATCGAATTATCAAGCTTACGATCAATCCGGGCCGTCCGATTCAAAAGCGGCTAGATCTGAGCCATCCGGGACCATCTGAAGCAATCCGAGCTAGGGTTAGGGTTGATCAAGCATTCTGATCAAGATCTGAAGGTTTCATCCCAATCAGAGCTCAATCAACCGTTGGATCAAGCTCGGAGGGCCCTAGATCGTCCATTCAAAGACTAAGTTGATCTGGACCATCCGTTGCACATCTGGAGGATCCGAGCTACCACAAGGCAGATCCTGACCCCAGATCATCATCATCAAAGTTTGGCTCAAATCAGAGCAAGATCAGCCGTTGGATTTCCTCAACTCAATCAGAGTCGTCCAATGTTAATTACTTAAGGAAATTTTTCCCAGCAGCTGACCTCGTTGCGTCTTCACTGTTCTTCGCCGTTCTTCCACCGTTCTTCATCGCTGCTTTAGATTTCTCTTCCAAGAAGGCGTGACCACCTCAACTTCCATCCCAAATCAAGAATTGACTGTCACGAAAGTGGGTCTCAAATTCAGAATTTAAATATGAATATATGCTGGAAACCCTTTTTACAATCAAAATCTGAAATTGTAGCAAAGGGGCCACAGGTCGTATTTTTCTCGGGGCTAGTTGTTGTGTTTGATTCGAGCTTGGTTTATGTGTCGTTTATGTTTTGGGTTTCAAAGAAATAAATTTGGTTTTGGGATACAATCGAAAATGAAATTGCAATGAAAATAGAAGACTTAGCTAATAAACTACAAAAAAGGATGGTAACAAACAATTCAACCAATGGAAAACCTAATCAAAGTACTTACAAAATTTTTGGCAACTGTTTTCTGATTTCAAAAATCATGTCTACTCTATTTGTCTTTCCTTATTCCTAATCTTAACCCCAATTTTTCTATGGATTTGTTTGCTTGGGATGTTTTCTTGATACTATTTTGCCCGAGACGGACAAAGATTTAAGTGTGGGGGAGTGATTAGTCATTTGGAATCAATTTTTATCAAGGATGCACTTCATTTCGAAAAAAATGTCGAAAAAAAAAAATTTTGCCAAGTTGAAGCCAAAAGGTGCCAAGTGAGTTGAGTTTGGTACCAAGAATGGGCAAGGGAGATGGAAGCAAAAATGGAGATCTAGATTCCTTATCATACTTTGAAATCCAAGTGGCATGCAATAAATGAAAGTAAAGTTGTGAGCAAAATTTTTTGGGCAGAATTTGGGCAGAAATGTTTTGGACTTGTAGTTTTTTTTTCTTTGCTTGCAGTTTTTCTTTGCTTAAGAAAGCCAAAACCTCTTGATAAATACTGAATTGGAGATGGATAGATCTGAGAAAATGTAGAGAATCTGTGCCAAAAACAGAGAAAGGAAGAAAAATTTGTGCCATTCCCAAAGGAAAATCTGTGCCAAAAGAAGAAAGTAGCCATGAAGTTGTTTAGCCACCCTTCTAGAAGCTGATTGCGGCTGATCATTGCTGTAGAAATCAAAACATAATTTGTTGGAAGCCTGAAATGCAGCTGTGCAAAATCAGAATGTCAGAATTGTAGCTGAACAAATAAAAATTTGTTGGATTGCAACTAATCTGGATTCGCTTGCAGCTGTACTAATCTGAAACCAATGCCAAGGTGCTGTCCAGAATTAAGAAACAATCCTTCACCATGTGATCAGGTATTCTGGAGAGCAGCAGGGTAAAAACAGATGATGCAGGGCCGAATTCTGAAACAGATGAGAAGAAGCTGAGCTAAATCCGAAACTGCAGCTGTGCAGAAGCTGAAACTGAACTGAATTTGAAGCTGAAAACTGGACATTTTGAGCAGAATATCAAGGATAGCTACTGAAATGAGTAGGCTATGAATTATGGAATATCTTGAAGGATTGTTTGTGAAGCTGAATTGGAGAAATCAGATTGGAAAGTGGAGATGATAAGTGCAAAAAGCTGTGCCAAGTTCGAGGGCAGAAAATTGTTTACTATATCAAATTTGGTTCCATACAATCAATTCTGTATCAACTCTAAACTGAATCTGAGTTCTCTAATCGAGCATTGCGTTACTGAAATGAAATCAGAGTGGAAAATACAGCTGGGAAAGAAAAAAAAAGAAAAAAAATCAGTGTCAAGAAGTCACTCAAACAGAAATTGTCAACTTGAAGCTGAAATTGACTTCCTTGGGCTGTGAATCAGGGAACAAGTTCGGAAAATGCATCCAAGAGTATTCAGAACACCCAATGCTGACCAAATCTGGAAGAAATGTGGATGATGGTGATTCTGATCAGCACACAGAAAAAAAAAGAAGAGAAAGGGGCAGTGAAAGGGCTGAAATTCGATTTGGAATTCAGCCATTTCCAAGTGGACAATTCAAATTCTCCACTACCCTATGTGATGCTAGCTGATGTTAATTGTTGGAGAAATCAGAAGTTTTGCAAGATCTGGAATTATATCATGGATGCTAGACTTAAAAAACAGAAGAAAGGAAAAAAAAAAGTGAAAGTAGTGTGCCAACAAAGGTGAAGTGTATCAAGAGTGAGTTACAAGGGTTGTTGAGTGAAAATTTTATGTTGAGTATCTATTTCACTTGTTATCGTATGTTCCTTGATACAAATCTGATCTGAAGAAAAAAAAATGATGAGAAAAGAGAAAGAAGCAAAAATGGCACACAAGAGCAAATTGGCAAAATGAAGTCAAGGAAAGTTTTTTCATCCAAATCAAAGGCAATTATTCAAGTTTGACTTCACAACACTTTTGAGATCATTAGGGGACTGTAAAGAGAAGCAAAGTAAATTGGAAACATCCTTGAGCACTCAAGTCTTCCACTTTACCCATTTTTCCATTTTCTTGGCTTTTACTCCATTTCTTACCATTTGCCATGTTTTCACTTGTTTTTGTAGATGTGAATCCTAATCATGATTAATGGTGGAGAGTAGATAATAAGCAAGCCTATGGTAGTGCAAGAAACATGTGTGTTTGAGTGAGCTCCACTTCCATCATCAAGTTAGAACTTAAGGAGAGAGCCACCCAAAATTTTCCTTGAAAGGCTAGTGAGTTAAATTCATCTCAAGGACTCATGATGGATGAAAAGGCTAAGTTGTTGATTTAAGGACAAGATACTAATCCATAGAGCTTAGATTTTTGAGAATTGACAACCCTAGGTAATTTCTTTTCATTTGTTTCTAATTATGCTTAAGAAAGCCTAAGGGATACTTATTTAGTAGTTTCGCGAGACGCTCAAGGTTAAGTGTGGGGGAGTTGATAAATACCATTTTGTTGATTATTTTAATTGCTTAAATCCATGTTTGACTTATGTTTTTATTGCTTAATTGTGAAATTGCCCTAGGTTTTAGAACTTACTCTTATTTTGGACTTAATTGCAAATTTGCATTAAAGTCCAAAATGAGAGTAAGTTCTAAAACCTAGGGCAATTTCACAATTAAGCAATAAAAACATAGGTCAAACATGGATTTAAGCAATTAAAATAATCAACAAAATGGTATTTATCAGTAAGGCGTATCCTATTTGGTCTGTTTAGTCTGGTGAAATTAGCCGAAGCTACCTCTCCAAACCTAAGCTAGTTAGACCAGAGTTTCTCAAAATGTAATTTAAAAATGATCTTTCTTTAAATGACTTTGTCTAGGAAAGGGTTGTTGATCCAATAAGGCTACGACCAAAGAAGACCTCTGTGCCTCGCCAAGACTTGGAAGTCAATTATCGAAACTCACTTTTAAATTAGTATTTAATAAACTCAAATCTAATACAAGTTTCAATTAGATCTTAGAGTCAACATGAAATCAAAGATAAAAATAATACATTTCACAAAACAGATAAGGACACCTGTTTTGTCACTTAGAATTGGGTGAGATGTTTAGGACCTAATAATTTAGTCCAACCCAAACTAACCAAATTAATTCAACTCTTAATTTTTTTTTTAAATTAAAATTTCACTTAATATTTTTAAAAATTAAAATTTCACTTAATATTTTTCAAAATTAAAACTTTCACTTAATAATTTTCAAAATTAAATCATTCAATTAATATTTTTCAAAATTAAAATTTCACTTAATATTTTCAAATTTAAAGTTTCAAAATTAAAATTACTTAGTATTTTTCAAGATTAAAATTTCACTTAATATTTTCAAAATTAAAATTCACTTAATTAATTAAAAGTCAGTCTTTCAAAATCAGTTTAAACACAAATTCTCAAAATCTCAATTTTTCAAGATTCAAACTTAAGAGTTAAATTAATATTTTCAAATTTAACTGTGTCAAATTAAAAAAAAATCTTAAAGATTTCAAATTAACCCATTGTTGTTAATCAAACTAAGTTTTGATTATAATTACATTGGAACCTAGAACTTGATTGAAATAATATTACTTGGTTAAATGCTAGTCAACTCGGGCGCCCGACACCCTCATGGGCGCCTAGTCCTTTCCCGGTGTACGAGGCAGTCAAACTGCCATCACCTAAGCAAAACTGAGCTCAGGCGCTCGAGAGAGTCTCGGGCGCCTCAAAGCCTGTCACGGGCGCCCTCTTGACCTTACGGGCGCTCGAAAGGACCTTTATAAGCCTATGCTCACAGCTTCCTTCTCCACACCTCCAACAATCTCCTCTCATCCTCTCCTCACTACTAAGGCACCCAAAGCTGCTCCAACCTTCCTCTTCCTATAATGCCACCCCGGTATGAATTAGCTATAAGTTTACTTTTTTATTTTTCAATTTAATTTCAGTCAATAATGGTAGCTTTTCTATTTATTTAGTAAGCACCGAGTTACCCAAAATGATCCCGGTACCGAGCCCAGTCCAGGCCCTAGATTTCCTACCCTAGCTTTATTTAATAAGTTCACACACACAACATATAAACCTATTAAGACTAGCTATTTAAATAGAAGCTTCTTTACCCAATCTTTCCCTTTAGCCATAGACGTGATTAAATTCTACCAGTTAGATCAGCTAGTCTATTGCACCAGTCCCATCAACACGACCTTGTGCGCCGAATTTTACAACAACTTGATTAAAATTGATGACCTCTGCTATACCACTATTGTCCAGACCATTCCACTTACCATCACACCTACACTCTTCAACCAATTTCTTGGACTACAACTCTCTCAGTCCACATTCTGTTGCTATCCTCCTATGGACCTTCCCTTTGCTCCTCCGTATTCACGCATCACTCTTAACACTCTCTACTCTTATTTTTTCGGAGATTCGAGGGATCCGACGGTACAGAGATTTCGGTCCGTCACCTGCGCATTCAGGACTATGCCCTGTATCGAGTCCTGATCCGCTATATTCTCCCTTTGACCTCTCGAGATGTAGCACTGATGTGACCCTTCCACACCTTCCTACTCTATGCAATGTTCCACCACCTGGACATAGACATCGGTCTACACATGTTCTAGACGATCATCTACGATCTAGTATTGCCACCCATGCTAGAGTACGGACACCCTACTGTCATATTCTCACCACTCTCCTTCATCACCATGGTCACGCCATCTCTGTCGAAGAGGTCATCACGATGACCGAATTTGATGAGATAGGGTCTAGGACCTTTTCATTAGTTGTCATAGACATATCGACCACCGGGGTCGTTTCTTGGACACGACAAGGTGCTCCGCGCCAAATCGACTCAGACGACAAGGTGGACATCAACCTAGCCGATCTCGCCATCGAGATCGAGGAGCAGCTGCAAGAGTCTTCGCCTCCTTTGACAATAGACCAGCGCCTTGCACGGATAGAGATGGAGGTCCATAGTCTTCGAGAGGAGATGGAGGCTCATCATGTCGAGCACATGGACGCCCTTCAAGCCCGACACGATGTTGACCAGGCCCGACACGAGGAGATGATGTCGATGTTTCGGTCGTGGCAGCTGATGGACCCGAACTAGGTGTCACAAATGTGGGTCTCAAAATTTAGATATGTGTAAAGCTGGAAACCCTTTTTGCTAGCGAAGATGAAAACGTAGTAAAGGGGCCACAGGTCGTATTTTTCCTAGGGCTAGTTGAGGGTGTTTGATTCTAGCTCGAGTTTATGTGTCGTTGATATTTTTGGGTTTCAAATAAAATCTGGGTTAAGTTTCAATTAGAATCGAAATCAGAATGAAAATAAAGAAAACTAAACTAATGGACTAAACAAGTGATAGCAAGTAATAACTCAACCAATGGGCAATTAAATCAACTGATGCAACTTTACAAAATTCAGGAAATCAGACTTACACCCAAATGCAAGAGTACACTACAATTGGTTTTGAACTTTAGAGGTTATCACTCAAAGCTGAAACATTCACTTGATACAAAAAGCATGCAACTAACACTTGATACGCAAGAGAGATGCTTATGTGCCAAAAGCTGATAGTGAAGTGCAAAACTAAATGCAGAATTCTAAGCTGACCATTCCAAAGTGAAGCTAATCAATTTAACTTGGAAATCAAGCTCATAGTGAAGTGCTATGCATGAGAAAAGGAAGAAATTCAGAGTTGAATGCAGCAAATCAAAAATGGACTTAGTGCAGAATTCGAATGCAAGAATTCAGAACATGAAGCAAAGATGAGGCTACGGTTCAGAAACAAACCAAATGAAAATTAAACTGAATTCGAGCACAACAATTCACTAAAAGATTGATTGCATCCTGATACAAATCATCGCTGAAACTTACCTTGATACAACATGCAGAAAATTCAGCAACTTGGCACGCAGACAAGGAAAACTGAATGTGCCGAAGATGATACTAATGTAGGACAATTATCTAACACTTAAGCCTTGAAACTGATTGATGCAGCATTATAAAGCACAGCTATAAACCAAATGATGTGCAGGGATGAGTAATTAAATTCAGACCTAGAAAACCAATCAACTCAGACGCAATCGGATGCAGAAATGATGCGTAGGAATGCAGAAATTCAGCAACAGATCAAATGCAAGAACAAACAAAACAAACTAAGATTCAAGGGCAACAATCTAATGTTTTAGAAACGCTTGAAGAAGAGCCAACGATCACTCGACACTAATTCAGAAACACTAAGCTAAAAATCTGCAGAATTTTAAACTGATACGCAGGGAAGAATTCAGGAAATTGATACGCATGAACTAAATTAGGAAACAAACTGAATTCAAATACAATTGTTCACTATCAAACAAACTAGCTAATAAGAATTCAGAATTAAAACACTAATGAATGCAGAAATGATCCAAACAAAATTGATACAGAAATTCAAAACTGAAAATGAACTGCAGAAATGAAATTACAGCTAACAAATTGAAAATTCATCAAATAAACTAAGCCTCGATCCCTTCCTTAGCTTAAGAACTCCTTGCCGTCACACAAAGGCGAGCCTCGAACCCGTAAGCTCCATAAATCATTGAGAAACTGTCTCTGTGAATCAATCTGAGCTCAACTCTGCTCAATTCTGAAAACCCATTCGATCTCCTTGATTCAACTGTGTCCGCGTGCGATGGTGAGTTGGGAATGATCCAAGCAATCCAGGGAACCCCTCTGAACGACTCGGGTGGATGAAAATGGTGCACAACCGATCCAAGGGAAGCAAATGGCAGAACTGAGGAAACCTCACATCAGCTCTATTTCTTGGGCAAAATGGAACTCGAAACTTCACTGAGAGCTCTTCCCAATGACCTAAAATTTGTTCTAATGAAGGAATTGAGTGGTCGCGCCCCTTAGATGAAGAAACTAGCTGAAGAAACGATGAAGAACACTCAAAGAAGGAGATGCTACGGCGAAGACGCAACAAGCTGCAGCTGAGGGAAATTTTTGATTAAATACTTAAGAATGAACGGCCCAGATTGTTTAGAGAAAATCCAACGGCTGATCTTTAACCGATCTGAACCAAACTTTGATGATGTTGATCATGGGTCAGGATCTGCCTCCCAGTAGCTCGAATCTTCCAGATTTGCAACGGATGTCCCAGATCAACCTAATCTTTGAATGGACAGTCAAGAGCCCTCTGAGCTTGATCCAACGGTTGAATGATCTCTGATTTGGATGAAAATCTCAGATCTTTACCTGAGTACTTGATCAACCTTAACCCTAGCTCGGATTGCCTCAGAAGTTCCCAGATGGCTCAGATCTCGCCGTTTTTGAATCGGACAACCCAGATTTGTCTGAAGCTTGATCACTTGATCCGGGTCCACTTCCGACTCGAATTTGACCCAGCATAACCTAGGTCAATGATTCTTCCATGCCTATAAAAATAGATCAACAATTTAGTGGCAAAATAATTTAAATGTATCAATATTTACAATTAAGTCCAAAATAGCAGTAATTTCTAGAACCTAGCATAAATGCAAGATTAAGCAAGTAAAATATGGGTCAAACATGGATTTAATAACCTGAAATGATTAACAAAATAACACTTATCAACTCCCCCACACTTAAGCTTAAGCGTCTCGCGAAAACTACTAAGTATGTATCCCTTAGACTCTTCCCAAGCATAATTAGAAGCAAATGAAAAGAAATTACCTAAGGTTGTCAATTCTAAAAAATCTAAGCTCTATGGATTAGTATCTCATCCTTAAATCAACAACATAGCATTTTCATCCTTCATGATTCATTGAGATGAATTTAACTCACTAGCCTTTCAAGGGAGATTTTTGGTGGCTCTCTTCTTGAGTTCTAAATTTATGATGAAAGTGGAGCTCACTCAAATACACATGCTTTTTGCACTACCATAGGCTTGCTTGTTATCTACTCTCCACCATTATTCATGATTAGGATCCACATCTACAAAAACAAGTGAAAAACATGGAAAATGGTAAGAATGAAGTGGAAGCCAAGAAAATAGAAAAATTGATGAAGAGGGAGACTTGGTTGCTCAAAAATATTTTTAATGCACTTTGCTTCTCTTTACAGTCCTCTAATGAAGTCAAAGTGTGGTGAAGTCAAACTTGAACAATGCCTTTGATTTGGATGAAGAAAACCCTATTGGTCTCAATGTGCTAATTTTGCCTTTTGCGTGCCAACTTGTTTCCTTCTCTTTTCTCTTATTTTTTTTTCTTTCTTTCTCTCTAGTAAAGTCAGAATGGTAGTGATGCAAGGCTTGGATTTGGATGATATTATCTTCACTGACCTCATGGAGCCAACACTTCAATTTTTGTGCCAACTTGTTTCTTCCTTCTTTTTTTTCTATTTTTTTATCAAACTGTTTTCTCTCTTTTTTTTCTGCTCATCAAATCTTCTAATGGAGCACTTCGGATCAGATTTGTATCAGAGAACGTAAGACATCAAGTAACATAGATGCTCCACATACAACCCTCACTAAACAACTCTTGCCACTCACTCTTGAAACATGCCCTTCTAAGTTGGCACACTTCTATCTTCTTTTTTTTTTCTCTGTTTCATATCCCATCTCCACGGCACTAATTCAAAATCTCGAATCATCAACCTCTTCATCCTTGCAAATTTCTGGTTTCTTGTCAGCAGTCAGCATCACTAGTAGTGGAGAAATTTATTGCTTCACTTGAGAGCATGGCACTACACTGCATCTTTGAATCTCATCCACGACACAAACAGTTTCAAGTTGATAAACTGATTTATTCCTGATTGATCTCCTCCATTTGCCTTAATAGCAATTTAAGCTTTCACTTGAATTGTTCAGTCGATGGAAATATGCAATTAGTACTTGCATCAAGTGATTGAATTTGGGGAGAAACAATTCTGCAACTTCTGCGATTCTGAAACAATTCTGCACTGTTGATTCAGTCATTAAGACACAGCCTTAGTCCTAGCATCCCAACTGGTTTTCACTTCAGCTTCAACTACAGTCCCTCAATAGACTTTGCGTGGATTGCTTCCAACTCTTTTCTACTCAAATTCATCTTACATCTTTTCTTTCTCATCTTCTTCATAACTGAATTTTCAGCTCTTCCTCAGCTTCTTTTTATAGGCTGTCAAATTCTACCTTTTGTGCCAGATTCAATGCTCCAATATCTCTAAAATTTTCAGATATCAAAGCTCTTCCTTCCCTTAATGTTCAATTAATATTCAGCTTGTCCTCATTGGCAAAATTTCAGCCACCTTATTGTTGTGTTTTCTTCTCTTTTTTTATTATGTTGGATAACTTCCTCACGGCCATGCCTCAGTAACTTTTACACTTTGCTGCTTTCCAAACTTCCTGGTAGTTGGTGAAGGTTTACTTCTCAATTTTCAGCAGCTATCCTTGCAATGCAGCTCAGAATTTTCGGCTTCTGACTTCTCAGCTTTAGCTCAGCTTCTTCTCAGCTTTATCTCAGCTTTTTCTCAGCTTCAATTCAGACTTTACAAGGTTTTGCTGATCTTGACTTCCATAATTTCAACTTTCCAGTTTTTGATCCAAACCCTTTGTGATACAAGCTTCATTGATTTCAGATTTTTTCTTGGGACAGATTTTTTTCTTTTCTTTTGAAATGGCACAGATTTTTCTTTGTTTGTGTGCCATTTTTTTTTCTTTTTCATTGCAGATTTTTCCATTGCGTGCCACTTGAATCTTCAAAGTATAATAAGGAATCTAGATGCTCCCAATTACTTCCATCCTTAACCACTTCTTCTTGCNAGATTAGCATCTATAGATGTGATCCAATCATTGAAATATGGTTTTGAAAGAACCTAAGCAAGTTCTAGAATACAATCATATATGTGTGTCACAAAAAATAAGGCTAATTCTCACTAGGTGCAAATGATTCATCTCAAGTCATCAATTAAGAATCTAAAGCCAAGTAGTACTCAAGCATCCAAGATTTCATCCATTAGCTCAAGCCTTAAGCTTTAACAACCAAATTTAATTTATTTTCAAAAGATTCTAACATGACACGAAGACAACCTATAGGGATACATTTATTCACTAAGAACAAAAGTGCTAAAGGAAATAACATGGTATTTACAATATCTATTTATTCATTCTATTTTGCCTAAGAATTTATTATCAACTATTCACTTAAAAAAGAGAAAAATTTACTCCTAGAAACATTAAAATGATATATACAATGAAATGTGGGTGTAGGAAAAGTAAACTCCCCTTAAGTTGGGTAGATAGCGTCTTTGAAGTACAAATCATCCACCTTTAGCTCCTTCAATTCTTCAAAATACTTTTTGAGTCGGTGGCCATTGACTTTCTACACAAATCCATTAGCTTCATCCCTAATTTCAACAACTCCATAGGGAAAAATGTTAGTTATAATAAATGGACCTTCCCACCTTGACCTTAACTTACCTCTTATCAATTTGAGCCTTGATTTATACAATAAGACCTTGTCACCAATTTGGAAGGTTTTTTTTTTCAAAATGTGCTTGTCATGGAAATTTTTGGTCTTTTCCTTGTAAATCCTTGAATTTTCGAATGCTTCTAGCCGAATTTCTTCAAGTTCTTGAAGTTGCAATTTTCTTTCTTCTCCTACCTTGGTAGCATCGAAATTACAAGTCTTCACCGCCCAATATGCCTTGTGCTCTATTTCCACGGGGAGATGACAAGCTTTACCATAAACCAAACGGTAGGGAGACATGCCAATTGGTGTCTTAAATGCTGTTCTGTAGGCCCAAAGTGCATCATCTAATCTTTTGCTCCAATCTTTTCTAGTGGGCCCAACTGTCTTCTCCAAAATTGATTTTATCTCTCTGTTGAAAATTTCAGCCTGTCCATTTGTTTGGGGATGGTAGGATGTAGAAACTTTATGTACAACCCCATATTTACTCAGCAGTGCCTTCATGTGTTTGTTGCAAAAATGAGATCCTTGGTCACTAATTATGGCTCTTGGAATTCCAAACCTGCATAAAATGTGTGACCTAACAAAACTACAAACAACAGGAGAATCATCAGTCTTGGAGGGAATGACCTCCACCCATTTTGAAACATAATCCACAGCAAGTAAAATGTACAAATAACCATAAGATGTAGAAAAAGGTCCCATAAAATCTATTCCCCAAACATCAAAAATCTCACAGTAAAGTATAGCATGTTGGGACATCTCATGTCTCGCTCCTATGTTCCCAGTTCGCTGACATCTATCATAATTTTTATAAAAGACATATGAATCATGAAATAGGGTGGGCCAGTACAATCCACATTCTAACACTTTTCTAGCAGTTATTTGGGGTCCAAAATGCCCCCCACAAGCTGATGAATGGCAAAATGTAAGGACAGAAGAAAACTCATGATCTGGTACGCATCTCCTAATTATTTGATCATTACAAAACTTCCATAAATAAGGGTCATCCCACACATAGAATTTTGCATCACTTTTAAGTTTATCTTTTTGAGCCTTAGAAAAGTGAGTGGGAAAAACATGTGCAACTAGAAAATTAACTAGGTCTACATACCACGGTGTCTCACCATATACTGCAATCAGGTGCTCATCTCTGAAATCATCGTCAATGGTGGTAGGAGATCCATCTCCTTCAAGTCTGCTCAAGTGATCTGCAACTAGGTTCTCTTTTCCACTTCTATCTCTGATCTCCAGGTCAAATTCTTGGAGGAGGAGCATCCATCTGATCAATCTAGGTTTTGCATCAGGCTTTTTCAACATGTATTTTAGAGCTGCATGATCAGAAAAAATAATGACATGTGAGCACAATAAATAAGATCTGAAATGATCCAAAGCAAAAACAATGGCAAGAAGCTCCTTTTCAGTGGTGGTGTAGTTTGCTTGGGCGACATCTAGGGTTTTGGAGGCGTAGCAGATGACATGAGGTGCTCCATCAACCCTCTGTGCTAGAACAGCTCCCACTGCAAAATTAGAAGCATCACACATTAATTCGAAGGGTAAATTCCAATTAGGTGATTTAATGATAGGAGCTGAGGTAAGAGCCTCCCTGAGTCTGTGAAAAGCTTCTTTGCATTTATCATCAAAATGAAAATCAACATCTTCTTGTAAAAGTCTTGTCAAGGGTCGAGCAATCAAGCTGAAGTCTCTAATAAATATGCGGTAGAAACCTGCATGTCCAAGGAAAGCACGATCATCCCGTACGCATACGGGGTAAGATAAAGAAGAAATAACACTGATTTTTGTAGGATCTACCTCTATACCTCTCCGAGAGACTATATGTCCAAGTACAATACCCTGCTCCACCATGAAATGACATTTTTCAAAATTCAGCACAAGGTTAGTTTCAATGCAACGGTGTAAAACCCTAGACAAATTTTCTAAGCATGAATCAAAAGACGTGCCATAAACTGAAAAATCATCCATAAATACCTCCAGACAGTGCTCTAGCAACTCACCAAATATACTTACCATGCATCTCTGAAATGTACCGGGTGCGTTGCAGAGTCCAAACGGCATACGTCTGTAGGCAAAAGTGCCAAAGGGGCAAGTGAAGGTAGACTTCTCTTGGTCCTCTGGATCTATACAATTCTGAAAGTAGCTTGAGTAACCGTCCAAAAAATAATAATGCGACTTCCCTGCTAGTCTTTCAAGCATCTGATCAATAAAGGGTAAAGGGAAGTGATCTTTCCTTGTGACCTTGTTGAGCTTCCTGTAATCAATGCAGACTCTCCAGGAATTCTTAACTCTGGTGGGCACTAGCTCATTGCTTCCATCTGCCACCACTGTCACTCCAGATTTCTTGGGCACCATGTGAATGGGACTAACCCACTGACTGTCAGAAATAGGATAAATGATACCTGCCTGTAGAAGTCGAGTCATCTCTTTCTTTACAACGTCCAAAATAAGTGGATTAAGTCTCCTCTGTGGCTGCCTCACGGGTTTGACATTGTCTTCCAAAAATATCCTGTGCATATAGATAGCTGGGCTGATACTTGGTATATCTGATAAAGTCCACCCAATTGCCTTCTTGTAATACCTCAGGACTTGCAATAATTTTTCTTCCTATTCTGCTTCCAAGTTGTAACGCCCCAAAATTTCCATTTTTAGTCCTTAAAGTCCTTAGAATTATTTAGAAATGGTTTAGAAATATTCTTTAGATTTTTAGAAATTTTTAGGATATTTTTACGGATTTTTCTGAGTCCGTTTAGTATTTTTAGCAAAAGAAATAGAGTTTTTCGGATCAAAAATAAAAGAAAACTTCAAAGGGCAGCCGCAGGGGTTCGAACTCGCGACCAGAGGAGAAGCTAAACCTTAGGGGCGCGCGCGGAACCAGCTGGGCTAGGGTATCAAGCACATAAAAAGCCGGAGAGAAATATATTTATAGAGTAGTTACGTTTTTCATAAAGATAGTATAAATAGATGATTAAAGAGAGGAAATTAGATTTTGGTTTTCTCTCTTCCTCACCCTAGCCGCGCGAGACGCACGAGAATTCTCCCCTCTCTTGTGCGCACGCCCCACCCAACCACCCTTTCTCTCCTCTTCCAAGGGGCGCCGGCCAAGGAGGGATCAAGGAGAGCGGAGCGTTGCGTTCGTCTCGACGAGGAGAACGCGTAGGCGCGAAGAAATCTCCGAGACTCCGAGTTTCTCCGGAACACCCAACGCCAATTTTGGTTGTAAGTCCAAGATATCAATGTAAGTACTGCTCACCTGCAGTAAGAGGCGGTTTTTCCGCGAGAATTTCCTTTAAAAGTTTTTAAAAGAGATATTTCCTTTTTGTTTTAGTTTTTGCATGTAATCTTAGTTTCTTATATGCTTGTATATGTTTGATAAGTACCCTATGTGAGTTTAGGGCCAAGAAAGCTATGAGAAAAGATAAAGATAAGAAAAGAAAAGGCCAAGGCCTTAAGAAATCCCGAAAAGTCAAGACTTAGGGATTTTAGCACGCAAGGTGCTCCAGAAAATGCCAAGGCATTTACAGATAAGAAAGAAAAGAAAGAAAAGCTATTTTATTTTCTAAGACCAGTACCCGGCGTCCAAGGGCGTCGTTAAAGAAATCCAGGTGTCCAATTCCAAGGTCTTGGCCCTGGTAGACCAAGGTCTGCTCTATTAGGATTGGTGGCTCGCTACCCCAACCTTTTAGGGAACGCGCATCAGATGGTACTTACGTCTTCAGTGGATCCAAGTGATTAGTATTTTCAAGTATATGCTTTAGCAAAGTTTTCGAAAGTTTAAAGAGTTTTCAAAAAGTAAAGAATAGCTAAAGTTTCCAGTTGAGCTAAGAAAAGTAAATTGAGATTTATTATTGCTTGAGTATGCATGTTTTGAGCTATACATGTTCTTAGTTTTTCTTTCAAGCATATTAGTATCTCATATGATGTTCAGTTTGATCTAGAAGCATGTTTGCATATTTCGAGTTTTTGTGAGCTAGATAGTACTTACTAAGCTTTTGCTTATAGATGCATTTCCTCTTATTGCAGATAAAGGTAAAGGCAATCAATTCTGAAGGAAGACGACGAGGCGATGCTGAGTAGAGTGTGTGTGGTGGCTGATTATGGAGAGATCCTTGAGACGAGACATTTTAGTTATTTGAATTGCAATGTTTAAGTTTATTCAAATTTCAAGTTCTTGCTTTATGGAGATTATGGAGTATTTGAGTTTTGGATAGTTTTATATGCTAAATTTCTTAGAGTAAAGATTCCATGTCATTTCCTTTAGCATATATATCCTTATGATTGCATTGGATGAGTAAAAGTGTGAGTAGTTAGAAATATTGATACTTTGTTAGAGAAAAAGGTGTTCGTGCCAAGATAGTATCAATTTCCCTTTTGAATCGAGTTTTATTGCTTAAAAATGTGTAGAAAAGTTGCAATCACATTTCATAATGCTTTAGCAAGGTTGTAGAACATGTATTTGGTGTTATAAATTCATAGAAGTCAAGATTGGTACAAACTCTATTGTTAAAGTTTATATAAACTTGTTTAGTTTATTTTCTTCCATAAAAGTCCTAAATTCAAGTTTATGGATTCGTTTGATTGGCTAAATTGTTTAGGAAACTGATATAGAGTATAGAAATGGTGTCGTAGTTTGATATGGCTCGAAATTGGAGGAATGGTGGACTTGGAAAGCAAGGGTCGAAACCTGTAAAACTGATTACAGGCGTACCAGTCGACTGCCATGTCACCAGTCGACTGGTACAGGTAGTTTAAGAAGGGTAAGGCTGTTTTCAACAGGTATTAGCTATGGGATTTGAGAAGAAAGTATGACATGGTATTATTATACATGATTGCTTAAGTTAGAATATAATTGTTAGCAAAATTTAAAAGAAAAAAAAAGATTTCCGCAATTTTCTTTAGTCATGTATAAAAGTTGAGAAGTAGAGAAAAGTAACGATCCGTCTAAGGGCAGAGAGAAGGCGGGTCGCTACAGGTGGTATCAGAGCAGTTCCCATTCTCCAGCATCACACACACATCAGCATCAACCTTGCCGTCTTCAAGTAAGAAAGTTTTAAGTTTTAGTTTTTCTATTGCTCCTTTATTTAACTGCAGTATAGAGAAATGCTTAAGTACTTACTCATATGTCCATAGAACAAGGAAGCATGTTTAATACCTTAGTATCACAGAATCATGTTTAATCCGTAGAATGGATATTAGAGAAATGCTTAAGTACTTACTTGATTTACCCAAAAGTAAGTTTTGGGATTATGGCACGCAAGGTGCTTGATAAAAGTTTTGAGTATGACCAAGGTCTTGCTAAGCCCTAGAACGAGTTCTAGGACTAAGAAATGAGATAAGAATCAAGACCAAGGTCTTGTTATATCCTAAAGCAAGTTTGGGAACATTACCATTAAGTGTTAAGTATACATTTGAGGACGTCCTAGAAAGGCCCAAAACGAGGGGCAAGCTCCTAGAGGGCAAAAGGCAACAGAGTCAGTACCCCCACCAAATCTCTTAGACGTGGTGGCTCAGTTACAGAGACAGTTAGCAGAACAACAGCAAGTTATTGCCACTAGGATGGCTAACTAGCAGGTCGTTATTATTACCTCGCCGGTGGCGAATGTAGTGGCATCAGTTGTGATCGAAGACCCATCGATTACATCTGTAGTCCGGCAAAGGGGGTAAGGCAAGGAGCGTACCTTATTCAGTAGAAGAAACTGAAGCCAGGGAACTTCCCAGGCACAAGCAAACCATGGGATGCTTAAGCATGGTTCAAAACGTTGGAAAGAATAGTAGGGCTACTGGACTGGCATGAGGTAGAGAAGATAAAGTGTGCATCTTTCTGCCTTACGGGAGATTCTAGAATATAGTGGAAGAGAGTCAAGGCCAAGAGAAATGTCAGCCAGATGACATGGGCCGACTTCGAGACTGAGTTCTTCGAAGAATACTTTCACATGCAAGTAACCAACAAGCATTATGATGAATTCACGGAGTTCAGACAAGGAGAACTATCCGTGGATGAAGCAGTGAAGATGTTTAAGCGGTTAGCTCATCTGTGCCCAGAGCTAGTTAGCACGGAAAAAGAGATAGTTAGGCTAATGCTCAAGATGTTAAGGCCTGAGATAGCGTTAAAGGGGGCTAGCGGTGTTAAGAGGCTGCAAACCTCCGAAGAACTAATAAGTAGTGCTTTGATCACTGAGCACTACTTAAACAGTATAAAGGCCACTAGAAAGGTTGAACGATGAAGTTCTTAACAACCTTACCGTCAGGGGAAGTGATGGCCTCTACTGAGAGGCTAAGGGCAGTATCAATCTAGATTTCCAACCGAGAGCTCTACAGTGACTTGGTAGTCCTTGAAATGAAGGATTACGATGTCATTTTAGGAATGGACTTCTTGAGCAAGTATAATGCTTCTATAGACTGCCGCAAGAGAAAAGTCAAGTTCACACCGGAAGCAGAACCTTCATTTGAGTTTATTGGAGACCCAAGGAGAAAGATAAATAGGTTCCTATCTACCTTACAAGCTCAGAGAATGTTAGAGAAGGGGTGCTCTGGTTTTCTAGCTCATATAGTGGATGCAAGTCAAGGAGAAGGATTGAAGAGAGAAGAAGTGAGGGTAGTCTGTGACTATCCTGAGGTGTTTCCTGAAGAGTTACCAGGACTCTCTCCCAATCGGGAAATTAAGTTGGCCCCAGGAACCAACCCAATTTCGAAGGCACCTTATCGCATGGCACCAGCAGAACTGAAAGAATTACAAGAACAATTGCAAGAGCTACTTGACAAGGGTTTCATCCGCCCTAGTCATTCACCTTGGGGAGCTCCTGTACTGTTGGTCAAGAAGAAAGATGGATCTATGCGAATGTGCATAGATTATCGAGATTTGAATAAGGTAACCATCAAGAACAGATATCCTTTGCCAAGGATAGATGATTTATTTGATCAGCTGAAGGGAGCCACAGTGTTCTCCAAGATAGATCTGCGATCAGGTTACCATCAGCTCAGAGTGAAGGAGAGTGATGTGCCAAGGACTGCTTTCAGTACAAGATATGGGCACTATGAGTTTGTGGTCATGCCCTTTGGAGTGACAAACGCCCCTGCGACGTTTATGGATCTAATGAATAGAGTGTTCAAGGATTTTCTGGATAAGTTCGTCATTGCCTTCATTGATGATATCCTAGTGTATTTAAAGACTCGGAAAGAACATGAAGAACACCTGAAGATAGTGTTGCAAACCTTACACCAGAAGGAGTTGTACGCCAAATTCTCAAAGTGTGAGTTTTGGCTTGATCAGGTGGCCTTCCTAGGCCACATTGTATCCAAAGAAGGCATTCAAGTTGATCCAGCCAAGATAGAAACAGTCAGCAACTGGTGTAGACCCAAGAATGCCAGTGAAATCAGAAGTTTCTTAGGCCTGGCGGGATATTACAGAAAATTTGTAGAGAACTTTTCCAGAATAGCCTCTCCACTCACAGCCTTGACCAGAAAGAACAAGAAGTTTGAATGGTCAGATAAATACGAGCACAGTTTTCTAGAACTGAAGCAGAGACTGACCAGTGCTCCCATCCTGGCTGTTCCAGAGAGTGACAAGACCTTTGACCTCTACAGTGATGCATCCAAGATGGGCCTTGGAGCTGTCCTCATGCGAGAAGGAAAAGTAATAGCATATGCCTCCAGACAGCTCAAGGACTATGAGAAGAATTACCCTACCCACGACCTCGAGCTAGCAGCTGTGGTTTTCGCACTGAAACTCTGGAGACACTACCTGTATGGAGTGCAGTGCAGAATCTTCACAGACCATCAAAGTTTGAAGTACTTCTTCACTCAGAAGGACCTGAATATGAGGCAGCGCAGGTGGCTAGAGTTGGTCAAAGATTATGACTGTGAAATCCTCTACCACCCAGGTAAAGCTAATAAAGTGGCAGATGCACTGAGCAGAAAATCCTGTGCAGCACTGATGTCCCTATCATCACTGTCTCTACCACTTCAGAAAGAAATAAAGGATTTTGGAGTCGAGGTAATAATTGGGCAACTTTCTGCATTGACTTTAGAGTCAACCCTGCTTGTGGATATACAAAGAAAGCAAAGTCAAGACCCAGAAATCCAGAAGATCAAGCAGGGGATCCAAGAGGCAGAAAATTCAGAGTTTCGAGTATCAGATAGTGGCATCCTCTATCTTGGAGACCGCCTTTGCGTCTCCAATTATGAGGAACTAAGAAAGAATATTTTAGAAGAAGCCCACAGTACCCCGTACTCTATGCATCCTGGTTCTACCAAGATGTACCAAGATTTAAGACAAAGGTTCTGGTGGTCTGGACTCAAGCGAGACGTGGCCAGATATATCAGTACCTGCTTGACCTGCCAGAGAGTCAAAGCAGAACACCAGAGACCAGGAGGAGTTCTGCAGCCTCTTCCCATTCCAGAGTGGAAGTGGGAAGAAATATCCATGGACTTTATCACAGGTCTTCCAAGAACTACCCATGGACACGATGCAATTTGGGTGATAGTGGACAGATTGACCAAGTCTGCCCACTTCCTAGCCATCAAGTTATCGCATTCGGTAGAGCAATTAGCACAGCTGTACGTGAAAGAAGTGATCAGGCTTCACGGAGTTCCGAGGTCGATCGTGTCTGACAGAGATGGGCGGTTCATCTCCCATTTTTGGAGGTGTGTTCAGGACGCCCTAGGCACCAGACTTCAGTTCAGCACAGCTTTCCATCCCCAGACAGATGGACAAACAGAGAGAGTAAATCAGATTTTAGAAGACATGCTCAGGGCTTGTGCATTGGACTTTAAAGGTAGTTGGTGCAAATTTCTGTGCTTAGCTGAGTTTGCCTATAACAATAGCTATCAGGCCACCATCAGGATGGCACCTTATGAGGCATTGTATGGCAGGAAATGTAGATCACCCATATGTTGGCAAGAAGCTGGTGAGAAGAAAGAGATGGAGTCAGGACTAGGCAGCCAGACTGAGCTTATAGATGAGACCGCTCAGGCTATCCAGACGATCCGCCAGAGGATTGAGACTGCCCAGAGTAGACAGAAAAGTTATGCTGACACACGCCGTAGGCCACTTGAATTCCAAGTTGGAGATTCAGTATTTCTCAAGGTCGCTCCTATGAAGGGAGTGGTGAGATTTGGCAAGAAGGGCAAGCTAAGTCCTCGCTACATAGGACCCTACAAGATTATAAAGAGGGTTGGTAAGGTAGCATATGAGCTAGACCTACCAGAGGATATGTCAGCTATCCACAGTACATTTCATGTCTCTATGCTAAAGAAGTGTATTCACGACCCTAGCCAAGTGATTCAGCCTCAGTCAGTACAGATCCAAGAAGATCTTAGTTATGAGAGCAGACCGACACAGATAGTGGACAAAGCAGTTAAAAGATTAAGAAACAAAGAAGTGCCACTAGTGAAGGTCATTTGGCAGAATCAAAAGCATGAAGAGGCTACTTGGGAACGTGAGGACAGCATGAGAGAGAGATATCCAGAATTATTCTAAGTTCGAGGACGAACTTTTTATAAGGTATGGGGGATTGTAACGCCCCAAAATTTCCATTTTTAGTCCTTAAAGTCCTTAGAATTATTTAGAAATGGTTTAGAAATATTCTTTAGATTTTTAGAAATTTTTAGGATATTTTTACGGATTTTTCTGAGTCCGTTTAGTATTTTTAGCAAAAGAAATAGAGTTTTTCGGATCAAAAATAAAAGAAAACTTCAAAGGGCAGCCGCAGGGGTTCGAACTCGCGACCAGAGGAGAAGCTAAACCTTAGGGGCGCGCGCGGAACCAGCTGGGCTAGGGTATCAAGCACATAAAAAGCCGGAGAGAAATATATTTATAGAGTAGTTACGTTTTTCATAAAGATAGTATAAATAGATGATTAAAGAGAGGAAATTAGATTTTGGTTTTCTCTCTTCCTCACCCTAGCCGCGCGAGACGCACGAGAATTCTCCCCTCTCTTGTGCGCACGCCCCACCCAACCACCCTTTCTCTCCTCTTCCAAGGGGCGCCGGCCAAGGAGGGATCAAGGAGAGCGGAGCGTTGCGTTCGTCTCGACGAGGAGAACGCGTAGGCGCGAAGAAATCTCCGAGACTCCGAGTTTCTCCGGAACACCCAACGCCAATTTTGGTTGTAAGTCCAAGATATCAATGTAAGTACTGCTCACCTGCAGTAAGAGGCGGTTTTTCCGCGAGAATTTCCTTTAAAAGTTTTTAAAAGAGATATTTCCTTTTTGTTTTAGTTTTTGCATGTAATCTTAGTTTCTTATATGCTTGTATATGTTTGATAAGTACCCTATGTGAGTTTAGGGCCAAGAAAGCTATGAGAAAAGATAAAGATAAGAAAAGAAAAGGCCAAGGCCTTAAGAAATCCCGAAAAGTCAAGACTTAGGGATTTTAGCACGCAAGGTGCTCCAGAAAATGCCAAGGCATTTACAGATAAGAAAGAAAAGAAAGAAAAGCTATTTTATTTTCTAAGACCAGTACCCGGCGTCCAAGGGCGTCGTTAAAGAAATCCAGGTGTCCAATTCCAAGGTCTTGGCCCTGGTAGACCAAGGTCTGCTCTATTAGGATTGGTGGCTCGCTACCCCAACCTTTTAGGGAACGCGCATCAGATGGTACTTACGTCTTCAGTGGATCCAAGTGATTATTATTTTCAAGTATATGCTTTAGCAAAGTTTCGAAAATTTAAAGAGTTTTCAAAAAGTAAAGAATAGCTAAAGTTTCCAGTTGAGCTAAGAAAAGTAAATTGAGATTTATTATTGCTTGAGTATGCATGTTTTGAGCTATACATGTTCTTAGTTTTTCTTTCAAGCATATTAGTATCTCATATGATGTTCAGTTTGATCTAGAAGCATGTTTGCATATTTCGAGTTTTTGTGAGCTAGATAGTACTTACTAAGCTTTTTGCTTATAGATGCATTTCCTCTTATTGCAGATAAAGGTAAAGGCAAGCAATTCTGAAGGAAGACGACGAGGCGGTGCTGAGTAGAGTGTGTGTGGTGGCTGATTATGGAGAGATCCTTGAGACGAGACATTTTAGTTATTTGAATTGCAATGTTTAAGTTTATTCAAATTTCAAGTTCTTGCTTTATGGAGATTATTGAGTATTTGGGTTTTGGATAGTTTTATATGCTAAATTTCTTAGAGTAAAGATTCCATGTCATTTCCTTTAGCATATATATCCTTATGATTGCATTGGATGAGTAAAAGTGTGAGTAGTTAGAAATATTGATACTTTGTTAGAGAAAAAGGTGTTCGTGCCAAGATAGTATCAATTTCCCTTTTGAATCGAGTTTTATTGCTTAAAAATGTGTAGAAAAGTTGCAATCACATTTCATAATGCTTTAGCAAGGTTGTAGAACATGTATTTGGTGTTATAAATTCATAGAAGTCAAGATTGGTACAAACTCTATTGTTAAAGTTTATATAAACTTGTTTAGTTTATTTTCTTCCATAAAAGTCCTAAATTCAATTTTATGGATTCGTTTGATTGGCTAAATTGTTTAGGAAACTGATATAGAGTATAGAAATGGTGTCGTAGTTTGATATGGCTCGAAATTGGAGGAATGGTGGACTTGGAAAGCAAGGGTCGAAACCTGTAAAACTGATTACAGGCGTACCAGTCGACTGCCACGTCACCAGTCGACTGGTACAGGCAGTTTAAGAAGGGTAAGGCTGTTTTCAACAGGTATTAGCTATGGGATTTGAGAAGAAAGTATGACATGGTATTATTATACATGATTGCTTAAGTTAGAATATAATTGTTAGCAGAATTTAAAAGAAAAAAAAAGATTTCCGCAATTTTCTTTAGTCATGTATAAAAGTTGAGAAGTAGAGAAAAGTAACAATCCGTCTAAGGGCAGAGAGAAGGCGGGTCGCTACACAAGTGTTGTGCAATAATGACGGGAAAAGTCTACTCCTTTCCTAGGTATGCATACTTCAAATGGCCTGGTAGTGGCTTCAGTTCAATCTGGCCTTCCTCAGTGGGTATGAGTGATCCTTGGGGCTCTGTGCAATCTCCTACACTATCAATCTCAATAGAAATAGGTGATCCTTGGGGCTCTGTGTAATCCCCTACACCTAGAAAAACCTCTCCAGTTGGAAATGCATCTGAAATATCTTCTGAAATATCCTCAGTCTCGGTAGTAAATACTCCCTTAGCCTCCTCTGAATAAATAACTCCTCCAGAAAAATCATGTAGGAATCCCTCAGCCTCTAACTCTGTATACTCCAACTCCTCAAGAATATCCATGCTCATATTGGAGTGGTCCTCTCTCGGGTGCTTCATAGCGTCAAAAATGCTAAACTGAACTACCGTGTCTCCAATCTCCATGGAAAGCGTACCAGCATAAACATCTATCTTGGTTCTAGCAATCTTCAGAAATGGTCTTCCTAAAATAAGTGGAGAACGGTGTGTCAGATAATTCCCCTCCATATCCAAGATATAAAAATCTGCAGGAAATATCAGCTCCTTTACCTTCACCAAAACATCTTCAATTATACTGGCTGGGTGGGTCTGGCTCCGATCTGCTAACTGTATCACTACACCAGTAGGCTGTAAAGGGCCTATGCCAAGCATCTGGAAGACTGACCTGAGCATCACATTTATGGAAGCTCCTAAATCTAGCATGGCCTCATGGAATGTGGTGCTTCCTATCTCACAAGATACAGTAAATACTCTAGGGTCTTGACACTTCTGAGGTATGGCATGAATAAGTGCTGAAATATTCTTCCCCAAGCTAACCAACTCATTTTCCTTAAGCTTCTTCTTGTGAACACAGAGATCTTTCAAAAACTTGGCATACTTAGGAATCTGTTTAATCATGGTCAACAAAGGTACATTAATCTCTACTTTACTGAAAAGTTTTACCAGCTCATTGTATTCCTTAGCATTCTCCTCCTCCACTTGTCTTTTGGCTTGTGTTTTACGCTGAGGGAATGGCAAAGGAACTCTCAAATCATCGTCTTGAGATGGAAGTTTTTAGGCTGATTTCTGAGCTGCTGTCCCATTCGAAGTAGCTGCTGTAAAATTAGTTTCGGCACTGATTTCTTCTTCATTTTCCATCAAAATCACAGGGTTGCTTGATGAAGGAGTTGGGCACGGACTAGGGGTGGAACCAACTGATTTTGAAGTCGTTTCAGGGCTGATTGGTGCTGAAAATGGTGGTGCTGCCCTGTTTTCAGAAATTTCAGCTCTTGGACCATTTTGAGCTGAAGTAACCTTCCCACTCCTCAAAGTAATAGCGCTAACATTTCCCTTTGGGTTAGGAATAGCTTGGGAAGGTAGTTGGCTTGATCCTTGAGCTTGACTTTGATTTATCCCACTAGCCAATTATCCCATTTGTCTTTCGAGGTTTTGTATGGCCGGCTCATTCCTTTGTTGTTGTTGTTGTTGTAAAACTTGTTGTTGTTGTAAAACTTGTTGCAACATCTCCTCAATTCTTTGTTGTTGCGCATTCCCTCCACTAGAGCCTCCATAGTCTCCTTGGGTAGCATAGTGCCTTGTTTGTCCTTGAAATGATGAAGTAGGTTGTTGAAATTGTTGAACTTGCTGAGATCCTTGAAAATAGGACTGTTGGGGCTGATAGGAGGGTTGAAATTGCTGTTGATAGGGCTGATAACTTGGCTGAAATGTTGGTGAAACTTGCTGAGAATTGTATCCTTGAAAATTCTGGTTCTGAAAGGGAACTTGTGGTGGTGAGGACTGAAATTGCATAGGCTAGAAATTTGAATTCGAAGGCTGGAAACTTGGATTGTAAGGCTGTGAGGGCTAGAAATTTTGCTGGTTTTGAGGTTGGAAGGTTTGAAATGCTTGGAAACCTTGCTGCCCTTGCTGAATTGGCTGGAATTGAGGCTAGAATTGCTAAAATTGGGGCTGAGTTTGCTGAAACGTTGGCTGAAACGACTGAAATTGGGGCTGGAAAACTTGCTGATTTTGCTGCGTTTGCTGGAGCTGCTGTGGTGTTTGTTGAAATTGCTGTTGTGAGGGGTTCTATTGATAAAAAGAATTCCCATATTTAAGATTTGGATGATCCCTCCAACCAGGGTTATAGGTAGAGGAGTAAGGGTTATTCCTAGATTGAAATTATCCCCTAACCAATGCCGCTACTGTCTAATCTTGTTGGAGGGTGGGACATGAATCTGAGTTGTGCTCTTGACTAGAGCAAATACTGCATACCCTCATCACTTGGCTTGTCTGTAGAGGCACTGAGGAGTTGGAATTTTGACTTGAATTAGTAAGACCCATTTGCTTAATCGCAGATGTGAGCTCTACCAATGCATTCTTCATTTCCCTTTGTTCATTAGAAACCCCCTGGACCTCACTAACTCCTCTAGTGGTCAATGCTTTGCTTCTAAACTGTTGTGAATTCTCAGCCATGTTTGAAATAAGTTCCCTAGCTTGATCTGGCGTCTTGTTAACTAGGGCTCCTCCAGCTGCAGCATCTATCATAATTCTATCCATCTGCAATAAGCCCTCATAAAAGTACTGGATGAGTAACTGCTCACTGATCTGATGCTGTGGACAACTGGAGCAAAGCTTGTTAAATCTCTCCCAGTAGTCATAAAGTGTCTCCCCCACCACTTGCTGAATGCCACAAATGCTTTTTCTGATGATTGTAGTTCTGAAGGCTGGGAAATATTTCTCTAGGAACGTCTTCTTCATCGAAATCCAGCTAGACACATACCCAGTAGGTAAGTAGTAGAACCAGTCTTTTACTGCTCCAGTCAGGGAAAAAGGGAAAGCTCTCAGCTTGATATCTTCTTCTGAAATACCCTGAGGCTTCATGGTGGAGCATACAACGTGAAACTCATGCAGGTGTCTATTTGGATCTTCTTCAGATAATCCTTGAAACTTAGGTAGCAAGTGAATGAGTCTAGATCTGAGCTCAAAATCTCCAGCCAACTCTAGATAAGCAATGCTGGAATACTGAAATGTGTCATCTGGTGCTGCGAGTTCCTTCATAATCATCTGGTGGTCTGCCATGATAATGCCTGAATGAGTGGGAAAGGTCTGAAGAGAAGGAATATCAATGGTCTCTGAAAGTATGCCTTGGTTCCTCCTTGCTCTGAAAGTTCTCTCAATCTCAGGGTCAAATTCTTCAAGATCACCACCTGTAGACTTGGTCATAAAATCAAAAACAAATCGCAGTAAAAGTATATAGAAAGATGAAACAAGTAAAATAAATCACAAGATATAGCAGTAAGCACAAAAATGAATCAAGAAAGATATGAAATAAGCATACAAGCAAAAATTAAACAACTCAACTAGTAGCCTCCCCGGCAACGGCGGCAAAAATTTTGATGATACCCGAACTAGGTGTCACGAATGTGGGTCTCAAAATTTAGATATGTGTAAAGCTAAAAACCCTTTTTGCTATCAAAGAATGAAAACGCAGTAAAGGGGCCACAGGTCATATTTTTCCTAGGGCTAGTTGAGGTTGTTTGATTCGAGCTCGAGTTTATGTGTCGTTGATATTTTTGGGTTTCAAATAAAATTTGGGTTTGGGTTGCAATTCAGAAATAAAACACAATGAAAAAGGAAAGAACTCAACTAAACGAACTAAACAAGGTATGACAATTGATGAACTTAACCAACGAACAACTCAATCAAAGCACTTAAACAATTTAGGAAAGCAAATCTGATTTCACATGCAAATCAATGCTAAGCAAAGGAATCAAAACAAGCAAAACTTCAATCGAAACTAATGCAAGAACTTCAAATCTAATTATAGAAATGAAACTTGATACTATTGCCGAAATGAAAATTTAAATGTAGTAACAAGCTAAACCCGAAATAAACTGACTTCAAACTCAATGGCACACTCAAAATTTCACTCAACTTGACACCAAACACTGCCTAAACTGCTCTTGATACAAAGTGCAGAATTCATCAACTTGATACACCAAAAATGAGAAAACTATTGTGCCCAATATGATTCTAACAACCCAGAAATGAAACTAATCGATCAGGTTTAGAAAGCAAGGCTATTAGTAAATAAGTTTGCAAGAGTTGAAGGAAGAAATTAAGCCTCCAAATGCAGATCCAAATCAGACACAACCTGAAGCAAAATTCGAAACTGAAATGCAGAACAAGGGATGCAGAAATTCAGCAACAGAGAAAACGCAGAAACAATTTGATCAAGTTGAAATCTAATGCAATGGTTCACCAAACAAGAACCTCTTGATGTGCTGAAATCGAAAATGAAGAAATAAAATTGGAGAATGCAGAAATAAAAGTGGAAAATGCAGAAATGAAGTTGATTGACAAATGCAGAATTGATACGCAAGCAATGAAGTGTAAACTAACTAAAATTAATTCTGATTGTTCACTAAACAAACTTATTAACTACTTAACTTGAGGAATTGAAGCTTAATTACTGCAGAAACCATTCAGAAACAAAAATTATAGCAGCTGATACAAAATTCTGAAACAAAATAGATTGCAAAAATTAAATCTACTGCTAATTAACTGAAATTCACTAAGAAACTATCACCAATCCCTTCTCTTAGCTCAAGATCTCCTTGCCGTCACACAAGGGTGAGCCTCGAACCCGTAAGCTCCACAAATCGCTGGGAAAACTCAATCTGGGATCAAATCCAGCTCAGCTTATTCAAATCTGAAAACTCCATTCGACCTCCTCAATCCAGTTGTATCCAATTGCGCTGAAGCTTATGGATGACCCGAGCACTCCAGGGAACCCCTCCGGATAGCTCAGATGGATGAAATGGTGCACAACCGATCCAAGGAAAGCAAATGGCAGAGTTGAGGAAATCTCACATCAGCTCTGTTCTTTGGGCAATCTGAGGCTGGAAACTTCACGGATTGATCTCCCTAGTGACCTAGAACCTGCTCTAAGACTGAGATTGATGTGGTCGCGCCTCTTAGATGAAGAAAAGGTTGAAGAAAATGAAGAAGAATCAAACGAGGAAGACACTGCGGCGAAGACGCGATGAGCTGCAAAGGGGAGAAAATTTTGATTAAATACTTTGAAATGAACGACCCAGATTGTTCAGGTCAAATCCAACGGTTGATCTTTGTCCGATCTGAACCAAACTTTGATGATGTTGATCAAGGGTTAGGATCTGCCTCCCAGTAGCTCGGATACTCCAGATTTGCAACGGATGGCTCAGATCAACCTGATCTTTGAATGGATAGTCTAGAGCCCTCTGAGCTCGATCCAACGGTTGAATGATCTCTGATTTAGATGAAAATCTCAGATCTCGACCTGAGTGCTTGATCATCCTTAACCCTAGCTCGGATCGCCTCAGAGGTTCCCAGATGGCTCAGATCTAGCCATTTTAGAATCGGACGACCCAGGTTTGTCTGAATCTTGATCACTTGATTCGGGTTCACTTCCGACTCAAGTTTGCCCAGCATGCCCTAGGTCCATGATCCTTCTATGCCTACAAAAACAGATCAGAAATTTATTGGCAAAATAATTCAAATGTATCAATATTTACAATTAAGTCCAAAATAGCAGTAATTTCAAGAACCTAGCATAAATGCAAGATTAAGCAAGTAAAATATGGGTCAAACATGGATTTAATAACCTGGAATGATCAACAAAATAACACTTATCACTCCTCGCGATAGAGCTCTCACAAATGAAGATCATGCTGGATGGTCCGATCCAGCTCTGAAATCTGCCAACGCAGGTCTGGGTCTGGCTTATAGTCGTAGTCAGCAGCAGCAGCGGGAGCCTCCTGATGTGCAGCAGCATCGGCTGGTGCCTGAAAATATGGAACTCCCCCAGGTTGCTCGCCAAGACCCCTCCCGTCCTTCCAAACCAGAGCCCGATCGTGATCCCAGATGATGATGCCAGACTTGGCAAACGCCCGCTTGCCAAGTCTGCAATCCTTTCTCACCATGGACACCGTCCTGCCCTTGGTTACATCAACACCTACTGACATAAGCCAGTCAGTGATGACGTGACCAAATGACATATAAACAGTGCGTCGGCTCGGCTCTCTATAGGATAGGATGGACTGAAAAATGCTCTCCATGATGTCAAAGTCCATGCGATGGTGCATACCATAGAGCATCAGGCAATGGTAAGGTCGGATCTCGGTCAAGGGTTTGGAAGTGATCGGCAGGATGCAATTTGTGATTATTTTGAACAGAATGTAATCAACAGGGGAGAGACGAAGCACTGCAAACGTCGAAAAATTAGGGCCAAACTCATCGAGACCGGCTGGTCGAGGATGGCCAAAGAAGTGCTGATAGATAGTGTCGGGGGTGACGTCCGTAAAAGGAGTCAACAAAGGGCCAGGGAGCTCAGGATAGATCGAATACAAGTTAGGCGATCGACGACCGCCTAGATACTCCGCCAGGATCTCATAAGAAAAATCCAGATTTCTCCTGGCTACTCGAGTAGTGAATTCAAAGCCCCCTTGAGGCCCTTGTTGAAGGTTATTGTGGAATTCCGAGACAAGGTCATAGTTTATAGTCCTTTCGAGGGAAAGGAGAAAGCCCAGGTTGTAGAAGGTGATGATCTCCATGATGGAGGGACATTGCTCAGATAGAAAGGGAACATCAATTGATCAGCAGAAAAGTAACTTGAAGGTGCGAGACTGAAATGCCTGCTCACAGGCAGCATTAGGGAACCTGGAACTCGACGAAGGTTGAGGCCTTCGGGAGGGCGCAGAAGAAGAAGGGCCTTTGCCCTTTGAGCTTCCCTCCACGGGTTCTTTGCCCTTAGATGATTTTCTAATGAGTATGAAGAGTTGATCATGGCAACAGATTTGATCAAGATTAGTAAATCAGATATTGATAGGATTATGACACAAATTGATAATCAAGCCACATATTGATGGATCACAAGATCAATAAAGAAATGGTCATGGTATAGAATAATCAAGTGAACATCAAGGTAAGGCATTGAACATAAGATTTATCAGTGTAATATAAGATGAGAACAATAATCAAATGAAAGAGAGATTTGATCATATGTAGGTCACGGCACACACGACACACACTCAAAATAAACGCCAAAAACAAACATCACAGTTAGTTCACCACATATTATGATATTTGAAGTAATCAACAAGATGGAAGAAGGAAACCCTTACTTAGGTGCCATTGTCGAGTTGATTGATTTGTTGAAAACCTGATCAGGAGAGGAAAAACGCAGAAGCTTGACAGGAACCCTCGCGCGCGCACGAGAAGGAGAAGGGCTAGGGCATGTGAAGCTTGACAGGAACCCTCGCGAAGAAGCTTGCGCACACACTCGCAGGGATCCAAGATCTCCTCGCTGAACTCTCAGGAACTCACGCAGAAGGAAGAGGGAGACGCAAGAAGAGAGTTTCGGCGCTAGGGTTTGGGAGATGAGGGGTTTCAGAGGAATTAATCGGTTGGTGGATCGGTCCACCAACCGCAATTTAATGTTATTGAACGGATCACCGTTCGATCTGGGAGTGCCCAGACCGATCAGGCTCCAGCCTGATCGGACTGGCCTGGTCCTGATCGATCGGGTGACCGATCAGACAGGCCCCTGATCGATCGACTGATCGATCAGGAAGCGATCAGTAGGTTTGGAGGTTTTTCGTTGAGCCCCCTGATCGGTCTATGGACTGATCACCATAGGGTGCCAGATCGGTCCGGGGACCGATCCAGGCCAATACAGAATGTTTTGACAATTTTTCGCTAAGGAGCTGGATCGGTCCGTTGGACCGATCAGACATACTCCTGATCGGTCCGGTAACTAATCAGGCTTCCTGAATTTTCCTGATACGATCTGAATCTTTCAGTTTCAGACTTCCAAAAGATTTCTGACAAGATCTGATGAAAGTTATCGATCTTGGAAGTGATCCCTTGACTAAAATTGATCCCTGAACAAGGATCAAAGGTCCTTATGGGTTTAACAATCACTTTGCTCCACTCAAGTGGAGTCAAACTCAATCAACAAACATCCACTCAATTTCAACCATGTTTGTATCAAATTCAAGTTTCCAATCAAGTTTCCTTGATTGGAATGTCCAAGTATGATCATGGAGCCAAGTACACATGTGTTATGCATTGGTTTTCCCCATACTTGGTCACCGAAGTGATTTTTATCTCGTCAACCAAATTTCTCAAGGGATGCAACGACATTTCGAGAAATTTAGTAGATCCTAGCATCTCACCCCATATCTAGCAAACAAAAACATTTTGGTAAACCTTATAGTTTGTGTGAGATGTCCCTAAGTTACCTAATTGTCGCCCAACAATTCGAAATGATCATCAAGGGTTTTGAATACATTTTGATGTCTATGAAGTGTGACACATTCCCAACTCCCTTCTTAAGAAGCTAAACTCATTTTCGGGGAGTGGTTTAGTGAAAATGTCCGTTAGATTTGATTTGGACTCTACATATGAGAGTACAACATCTCCTCTAACAACATGATCCCTAATGAAGTGGTGGCGCACTTCAATATGTTTGGTTCTAGAGTGATGGACCGGATTCTTGGTTAGGTTAATTGTGCTAATGTTGTCACACAACACTTGCACTCCCTTGTAGCTTAATCCATAGTCCTCTAGAGTATGAATCATCCACAACAATTGCGATATGCTCTCTCCCATAGCAATATATTCTGCCTCGGTCGTGGAGAGAGCAACACAGTGTTGCTTCCGACTTGACCAACTAACTAAAGATGATCCTAAAAATTGGCAACCCCCACTAGTGCTTTTCCGATCCAACTTACATCCAGCATAGTCGGAATCGGTGTAGCCAATTAGGTCAAATGATTCGGTACGGGGGTATCATAGACCAACACCAATTGTGCCCTTGAGATATCTCAAAATTCTCTTGATAGCAATCAAGTGAGATTCCTTGGCACAAACATGATACCTAGCGCACATACCCACAGCAAAAAGTATATCAGGTCGACTGGCTGTGAGGTATAGCAGACTACTTATCATGGTCCGATATTAAGTCAAATCAACAGGTTTAGCACTCTCATCATTGTTTAATCTTATGTTCGTATCCATGGGAGTGGTTACCTCTTTTGGATCACTCATGTTGAATTTTCGAAGCATCTCTTGAGTATACTTTGATTGGTGCACATGGATCCCATCTCGGGTTTGTTTGATTTCAAGTCCAAGGAAGAAAGTCAACTCTCCCACTAGACTCATTTCAAATTCACTCTCCATGTGTCCAATGAATTCATTTAAATATCCCTTGTTGTTTGAGCCACAAATAATGTCATCGACATATACTTGGGCTACAAATATATTGTCACCATTTCTCCATAGAAATAGTGTAGGGTCTATTTGGCCTCTAACAAAGCCTTTTTCAATTAAAAACGTCGACAACCGCTCGTACCAAGCTCGGGGTGCTTGTTTAAGGCCGTTGAGCGCCTTCTAGAGCTTAAATACGTGGTTTGGGAATTCGGTACTCTCAAACCCCGGAGGTTGTTCGACATAGACCTCTTCTCTTATTAAACCATTTAGAAAGGCCGATTTGACATCCATTTGATATAGCTTGAAACCCCAATGTGCTGCAAATGCAAGCATCAATCGGATGGACTCTAATCGGGCCACGGTAGCATAGGCCTCATCATAATCAAGGCCTTCAACTTGACTGTAGCCCTTGGCTACTAAGCGTGCCTTGTTTCTTATGATTTCTCCCTTATGGTTCAATTTATTTTTGAAGACCCATTTGGTTCCAACGATGGTGGTCTTCTTGGGTTTAGGGACTAAGTCCGAAACTTGACTTCTTTCGAATTGACCTAGTTCATCTTGCATCGTAATGATCCAATCGGGATCATTTAACGCCTTGTCAATTTTTCTAGGTTCAATTTCGGAAATTAGGGCAACTTCATTAGCCTCATTCCGGAAGAATGATCTAGTTCTAACCCCATGATGGATGTCTCCAATAATCTGGTCTTGGGGATGACTAGAGGCTAACCTAGTTGTCCTTGGTGTTGGTGGTGCTTCTTGAATGGTTTCACTAGACACTAGCTCAGCCTCAGGATCCGACTGATCGATGGGTTATCTAGGCTCACCGTCATCAGACTCATCACCATTATCAACAACATTTGGACTTTCATCCAAACCCAGTTGCCTGAGTTGGAATTAAACTTCTTCAACATCTTCTGATTGATTATTTGCTTTTGGAATTTCTTCAAAGACAACATCAGAAGATTCTTCAACCAATCTAGATTTCTTATTGTAGACTCGATAGGCTTTGCTAACTAGGGAGTACCTGACTAGTATCCCTTCATCAGCCTTTGCCGTGAATATTCCAAGGTGGTCCTTGGTGTTTAGGAAAAACACCTTACAACCAAACACCCTAAGATGTTTAACCGTAGGTGGTTTTCTAAACCAATGTTCATGGGGAGTCTTTCCTAAGAACATATGGATGACGACTCGGTTTTGCACGTAGCAAGCTGTGTTTACAGCTTCGGCCCACAAGTAGCTCGGTAGTGAGTACTCATTAAGCATGCTTCGCGTAGCCTCTTGTAAGACCCGGTTCTTCCTCTCTACAACACCATTTTGTTGTGGTGTTCTAGGAGTGGAGAACTCGTGTCTATACCCTCTATCTTGACAAAACTCTAAAAATCGTTGGTTTTGAAATTCACCTCCATGATCACTTCTTATTATCTTAATAGTTGATGATTTCTCATTTTCAACTCTTCTACAAAAAGAAATAAAAACATCTAAGGTTTGGTCCTTATATTTTAGAAAATAAGTCCATGTATATCTAGTAAAATCATCAATGATAACAAAATAATATCTACTTCCATTCAAAGATATGATAGTACTACAATCAAACAAGTCCATATGAAGTAAATCTAAAGCGGTAGAAGTACTTACAGTGCTTTTACCTTTATGTGTAGATTTTGTTTGCTTACCCATTTGACATGCATCACAAAGTTTATCCTTTTCATACTTGATGCTTGGTAAGCCACGAACTAATCCCTTGTTAGCCAACTTCCGGATATTCTTCATGTTCACGTGTGCTAGTCTCCGGTGCCAAAGGGTGGACTCATCTTCTTTTGACATGAGACACTTAGCAAAAGCATTAGTAGCACTTTTAAAGGAAACTTCGTAAATGTTATCTACTCTTGTTCCTACTAGTACCGTGTCAATATTGTCATGTTGTCTAACTAGACATTGACTTGATTGGAAATCAATTGTGTAACCCGCATCACACAATTGACTGACACTTAGGAGATTAAATGTCATCCCCTTGACTAGAAGGACATTCTTAATCCTAAGACATTCGGATATTTGAATGTCTCCTATTCCTATGACCTTAAGACTACCATTGTTACCAAATGAAATATTACCTCTACTTTTTCTTTGAAGTGTGGTAAACAATGATCTATCCCCGGTCATGTGTTTGGAGCATCCACTATCAATGAACCAAGTTGATAGATGCTCCCCCTCAATCACAACCTACACAATTCGAAAAATAGAAGTTTTAGGTACCCAAACCTTGGGACCTAAAGCACTTACTAAACAAGACTTAGGCACCCATGCCTTGACTACTTTTCTTTGGACTCTAGGTGTCTTAGATTGTCTAACATCAGTCCTAGACATTAAGGACACAAATGATGGTTCTTTGGGTCGGTAACCAATACCGACCCTATTGTAGACTGCCCTTTGGGCATTCAAGATCATATCTAAGGTCTTTGAGCTTGTTGAGAACTTCTCAAGAATACTCTTGAGTCTCTCAACTTCACTCTTTAATGATTTATTTTCCTCCTCTAACAATTCCACATCCAAATCGTCTACATCCTCATCCCTAGAGGATTTCAATTGTTCAACTTCTAATTGCAATGATTTAACCTTAATTTTTGACTTTTTCAACATATTGGTTAAGCATGCAATAGCTCTATAGCATTTCTCAAGTTTAGGAGTGATTACCTCTTCATCATCCGAAGATGACGAAGCCGCATTTGAGGAGTCGAAGGATTCATCACTGCTTTCTTCTCCTTCAAGTGCCATGAGTGCCACATGCCGTGTACTCTTCTCATCCTTCTCTTCTTCGGATGAACTTGAGGAGGATTCATCCCAAGTGGCCTTCAAGGCCTTCTTCTTCTTTTTGGATCTATCCTCCTTCTTTTTGAGCTTTGGGCAGTCCTTCTTGAAGTGCCCTTTCTTACTACATTCATAGCAAGTAATATTATTCTTATCAAGCTTAACTTCACTTGGGTTACCTTTACCCTTGAAGCGTCGACCCTTCCTCATCATCCTTCTAACGAAATTGGCCATCTCGGAGGAAGAAGAGCCGCTGCCATCCTCCTCGGATTCGGACTCAGACTCGGAAGAGGATGAAGATGAAGAGACTTCCTTCTCCTTCTGCATCTCCTTCTTCTTCTTGATCTTTTCTCCTGCAACTAAGGCAATCCCCTTCACCTTGGGGCCCACTTACGGTTTCATTCTCCTTCATGTAGCTCACTTACGGTTTCATTCTCCTACAACTAAGGAAGATGAAGAGACTTCCTTGAACTTACCATGTAGCTCACTTATGGTTTCATTCTCCTTCATGGAGAGGTTTTGGAGTTGGTTGAGGAACAAATCCCTCTTGGTGATTCTTGAATCTCGGGTGCCCTCATGGAGTTCAATGAGTTTATTCCATAAATCTTTTGCACTTGTGAAGGGACCAACCTTGATGAGTTGATCTTTGTTCATGCCACATTGTAGGGTCACCACCGCCTTCGCGTCGGCTTCACTCTTCCGAGTTTGCTCAGTCATCCAACGCCATGATTCTAATTCTTTGCCTTCATCATCCTTTGGAGGGGTAAAACCCTCCTTCACAGCGAACCAAGTGTTGATATCCATCTTTAGATAATACTCCATCTTCGATCTCCAATATTGAAAATCTGCTCCATCGAAGAAGGGAGGTCGGGTGGTGGAAAAACATTCTCTCAAAGTCATTGTAGTTGACTCTCGGTTGTTAATCCGTTTGAATAGAGCCCCAAGCTCTGATACCACTTGTTGGAACTTGGATGGCTAGAGAGGGGGGAGGTGAATATAACCAGACACTTAAACTTTGGCACTTTGCAATTTCTGCACCTCAAATGTTAGTAGCACAGCGGAAGCTAAAGTAAAACAGAGTATGCAGAAATGAACCCTAAGCTAAACACAAAAGCAAAACGCTAACAAGAGGATTTACAAGGTTCGAGGATAACTTGCCCCTACTCCTTGGCGTGCCCATAAGGTGGGCGATCCCTTGATCGTCGGCAGATCAAGCCCCGAAAAATCCGGATAAAATACAACCTCCTTCTCGGTGGAGTAACCTCTCCATAGCGTTTCATCAAAGATAGAGTTTTAAGCACAATGAAACACAAGAAGGATCTTACAGAGCACTTAGGATAGCAAGAACCCAAGCAAACTTCTCACTGAGCTCCACCCAGCGCAGATCTTACGCAAGAACTCCCTTCTTCGTGTCTTCTCGCTGATGGACTCGCCAAGCCTCCTGGTTCCTTTTCCAAATGCTCAAGTAACGCAAGGTTGCTTCAGAGATCACAGTTGCTTGCTCAAGATGATGGAACCAGATTACATAGCAAGCACAAACTGAAGTTGTCGCAAGAACAGAAAAACTGATCAAGTGTGCAGCGTTGTTGTTGTTGAGACTTCTCAGCCACCAAGACCTTAAGTCCCTCCACTGATTGCCAGGTCATCTCACTGCAGCCTCCAGCTGCTCACCTGCAACCACCAGCCTGCTGAGCTCTCCTAGACTCCCTGAGCTTCCCCTCAAACCAGCCCCAGTCAGCAGCTCCAGCCAGCGCCAGCGTCCGTTGCAACCTGAGATGGCAAATGGACAAACCTGCTCCAAGGAAAGACCTCCATCGACTCTCCTTGAGTGTTTGAATCCATCCCTGTCACCTGCACACTTAATCAGAACATTAGCACAGCAAATCAGCAGTGAATCAAGTATCAGAGATTAAGCGCAGAGAAAACAGATGTGTTCAGACGCGATCAGAGCGTCTGACAGTGCATTTTGAATTAAAGTGATCGGTCACCGGACTGATCAGAGAGCCTCCTGATCGGTCACCAAACCGATCAGCGTGGTTTCAGACCGATCATGCTCCATCCTGATCGGTCCCCAATGCTCAATCAGAAATCGCTATTTCTCTGGGACTCTCCGGGACTGATCACCAGACCGATCCCAGGTTGTGGATCGGTCACCAGACCGATCCACTCCTTTGCAGGGTGATTTCCTAGCTTCGCAGTCCAACCCTCCTGATCGGTCACCAGACTGATCAGGGCATGCTCAGACCGATCAGGCTCCGTCCTGATCAGTCATAGTGAGGAACTCGCGACACTTGATCGTTCACCAGAATGGTCTGAACAGTGTTCCAGATCGGTCACCAGACCGATCAGGAGCAGATCAGTAAGGTTCCCAAAAACCTACTGGATGCTCCCTGATCGGTCTCCAGACCGATCAGGAGCAGAGCAGCAGGGGAACTCAACTCACTTGTGGGCTCCATGATCGGTTACCAGACCGATCAGGAGCCGTGCAGTGAGTGAAACGCATACTCCCTGATCGGTCACCAGACCGATCAGTCATCATTGGATCGGTTACCAGACCGATCCACGAAGGAGCACCGTGCCAACTTCCCTGATCGGTCACCAGACCGATCCAGAGACTCCAACCTAGCCCTCCAATCTAGGACCTGACCCTCCAAGCCAGGATTTCATCCAACCTAGCCCTCCAAGCTAGGACCTAACCCTCCAAGCCAGGACTTTTTCACACCTAACCCTCCAGGTTAGGACTTTTCACACCTAGCCCTCCAAGCTAGGATTTTCTGCACCTAACCCTCCAGGTTAGGACTTTTCACACCTAGCCCTCCAAGTTAGGACTTTTCACACCTAACCTTCCAGGTTAGCACTTTTCACACCTAGCCCTCCAAGCTAGGACTTTTCACACCTAACCCTCCAGGTTAGGACTTTTCTACACCTAGCCCTCCAAGCTAGGATTTTCTCACACCTAACCCTCCAAGTTAGGATTACATCAAACTTAGTCCCACTAGGTGTGCCTAGTCCAGGACCAGGACTTAATCATAATCATAATCATCAACCCAAACTAAAATCGTTGTCAACACCAAAACAACAATCAGGGTCAGACTGCATCAACAAATATAAGGGTCCAAAAAATAAAATATTTTTGTTCTAGTTCCAAATTCACTCAACTGGATAGTTTTTCCAATTGATCGTCCAATTGCTTGTTGGCTGTGTAATAACTACTTATGCCCAATTGGTTAACTGGAGGTTGTTTCTGTTGGTGCAATTATACCCTAAGTGGTTTTGTTCAACTATATTATTTTGATATGTTGGTAAAGCATTTAAGTTAGATTTCTTTTTGTATCTCTTGTGTGTGTACAAATTGTGCAAGAGCATAGTTGGATTAGTGTCTCAAGTCTCTTAGAGATCGAAGAAAGATGGAATAAGACATCTAATTGGAGCAATTGGTTGAGGAGCATCAAGATGGTAATGTTGATGGAAGGCTAGAAGGAGACAAATTACATAGGAAAATAGTGAAGGGTGACAAATAAATTGGTTGATAGTTTAGTACATCCAAGGCACTTAAAACCTAATGAAAGATGCACTACACCAAAAAAAGACTTTAACAACGGTGGAAAATCATTATAAAAACCCCCTAAAAATCGTTGTTAATCAACCCGTTGGGAAAGATGGGATTGGTCAAAGATAACGATTTTATAACTGTTGTCTTTCCATCTGATTTACAATGGTTTTTCACCGTTGTAAATCAAGTTGAACTGTTGCATTTCAATTTAAAAGATAATGGTTTTTTCGTGAAAATGACAACGGTTTTTAACCGTTATGTTTCAATAAAAAAGATAATGATTTTTAACCGTTGTCTTTGAGCGACCCTGTCTTTCTCAACGTATCGATTGACAACTTTTTTTAGGACTTAACAACAGGTTTTAACCATTGTATTTCAAATGCAAAGATAGTGGATTATAATCGTTATCTTTGAACGTCCTATTTTTCTCAATGCATCAATTTATCATGATTTTTTGGGTCTTTTACCATGGGTTTTTATGTGTTGTCATTTGTTTTGAAATATTATCATTTTTACCGTTGTTATTTCTCAACACTAGAAAACAATTAACTGTTATCTCAAACATCGTATATATATACAATAAACTATTGCCTACAAATATATATATCATCCCATTTTAAAATTATCTAATAAATAGATATTACAATACTTATATCAGTTTCTAGCAGCATGCAGACATAAATCAGATACTCCCCAGATAGCTTCCATCGAAATCTCTTCCTACGACCAAGATGAAGGAGAGCAGCATGAGGCAAAGTCCTTTACTCCTCAGATCCTCAACAATGCTCTCCTGATGCAATGGCAAAAACAACTTTCCAATAAATACATATGAACATCTTCTCGATCGGTGAGAATGAGGATTGAGAGTGAAATAATACTCACAGTGGGAGGTTGCTTCATGTTCCCTGAAGTGCTACTCAAGTATGGTGTGGTCAAAGCCTACATAGAATATACAAAGGATGGGCAAGCATAGTGAGAAGAGTTGCTGAAGAATACAAAGAATATTTTAGTTTTTGCAAGTGTTATTTGTTTTTTTAGAGAGAGAGAGATGAACTATACCTCAATTTGACTTTGTAAGAACCTGATGTAACCAATAAGTTTCTTACAACATAGAGGCTACATTAGTCTATAAAATTCATCAATACCAATAGTGTGATAGCCCAAATTGTGGAATTGGTGAAATCGATAGAGGGGAGGGGGGTGAATATCAATTCCCAAAATTCTTGGATTTAGAACGGAGTAAATGCAGCGTAAAGAATAAATACAAGTCAAAACCAACGCTAACACATTTTATTTTTACTTGGTTCAGAGTCTGTAACGACTCATACTCCAAGGCTCACGGTCCTTGACCGTTTACATTGGGCAATTCTATAAGATCACAAAACAGTTATAGATATGTAATTTATGTAGGGTTTTTCGGGCCACGAAAATCGCTTTTTCGCGTCGCGGAAACCCCGAAAGCCCCAATAGCAAGGATCCGAGCGAAGAAAGCCATTTCAAAAATTACGAGTGCTCGTTTACATGCTTCAAAACCCGATCTACTCCTAGATGTAAAGAGGGATAAACATTTTACCTTTGATGCGTGCCCCGTTTAATCCTGTTCGCTCCTTTTGGATGTCGAATCTCTAGGACGTCAAGTGCCGTCCCTCTAGAAGTATCCACGCGAACAAAAGTAGATGGATGAAATCCTTTAGGTGTGCTAGCACCTTGTAGGATTCGGCCAAGAGGAGAAGAAGAAGAAGAACTCCAACAATTGGAGAGGAAGAAGAGAAGACACACACTAAAATGAAAAATGGAACAAAACCCCCTTTTTATTCTCTCTTGTGGCCGGCCACTTAATGGCCATTAATGGCCATTAAGTGGCCGGCCATAATGGCCACTAATAGCCATTAGGTGGCCTTCCATAACCCCCTTTCAATTTGAATTCAAATTCAAATGGGGAGGGAAACCAAGCCAAGTCATCACTTGGTCAAGTCAAGGTGAGGTGGCCTTTTGGTCAAGTCAAACTTACCTTTTATGGAATTTCTATATTTAGTCAAGTCAAACTTGACTCCTTTTTCTTCTCCCATGTCAAGTCTAACTTGAAGTGGAACCAAGTCAAGTCAAACTTGATTTGGATTTGGGTCAAGTCAAACTTGCCTTTTATGGACTTTCCATATTTAGTCAAGTCAAACTTGACTCCATTTCTTCTCCCATGTCAAGTCTAACTTGAAGTGGAACCAAGTCAAGTCAAACTTGATTTGGATTTGGGTCAAGTCAAACTTGCCTTTTATGGACTTTCCATATTTAGCCAAGTCAAACTTGACTTCAATTTTTCTCCATCTATTTGTTCTTTGCGTGTGACCCTATAGGTTCTTGTAACGTTGGCAATGCTTCTAACCTCTTAGAAACATAAGCAATGAGCGGTATCTAGCAACACATCATTGCTACCCAAGTTACAAGAATGTTGAGATTCAATATCACCAATGTGACTATTAATTATGACTTTCATAATATGTGACAATGTCCTTCTATTGTCGATATCTAGATTGATCTTATATGAAGCATAGACCGTGTCATCCTCCAATCAATCTATGTGTCTTGAACTCCAAGTAGACTCACTATAATCAAATAAGCTCAATATCTCATATTGCCTTATTTGGGCATGGCCATGCACTTAGTGGTCTCACTCTATCAAGACTATGATATCTCTCCCGTCATATAGGAGGGATAGATCCCATCTACATCACTCACATCCCTCCGCATAATTTGTTACATACCCAGTAATCGCCTTTATAGTCCACCCAGTTACGGGTGACGTTTGACGAAACCAAAGTACATAACTCCTTATGTAGGGAACTATGGTGACTTCAGGTCTAAGGACTAATAGCCATACTAATAGTCACATGAGAAAGTATATGACACTCATATAACGATCCATGATACTTTCTCATGGCGGGCCATTCAGTATACATTCTCTAATGTATACCCATGTGTCAACTTGATATCTCATATCCATGACTTGTGAGATCAAGTCATCATGTTGACCTACATGCTAGTCTCTATGCATTAACATTGTCCTTGAATGTTAATACTTGACTAGGAATAATTAAGAGTAGTGTTCTCTATATCATCTCACTATCGATTCAACTAATCGATTGATATAGATAAGAACCTTCTACTCAAGGACGTTATTATACTAAGTTATTTGGCACCAATACACATAAGTACAATAACCATAAGAAATGCCTTTATATATAAGAAATATATATACAAGAATATGATACAATGAGTCCAAAAAGTAATCATCATATGATTGGCTCTAGGGCTCTCACTAACAATTTAAGTACAAAAGAAATGAGTTTAATACCAACATCTTTGATTGAAATGAAAAGGAGAGCGTGTTTTTGTCGGAGTACCTCGACCCATCCTTACTTCTATCAATTGTCATCGCTCGGCTAAGACTCTCACCTGATCTTTCAGATCAGGACATCGGTGCCCGACCCCCAGTCAGGTCTTTGTGCTTAGTCTTCCGAACTAGGTTTTCGTGCCCAACCCTCGGTTAGGTCTTCAATGCTCAGCCCTTGGGCAGGACTTCGTGCTCAGTCCTTGACCGGGACTTTGTGCTCAACCCTACAGGTCAAGACTTTGTGCCTAGGTAAACTAGGGTTTTCCTGCATACTTAGTAAAACATGTTAGATCCAAAATAATACTTAACTTTGAACTATTTGCCATTAACAAAACCAGGTTCGATCTGGTGCTTCCGGCACCAACAATCCCCTCCTTGATTTATGGCAACTTTTTCAAAAGTTAAGATAAAATAGACAGATAGGGAAGTAGCAAAAGCATTTAAAGAAGCACGGTATAACATTTTTCAAAGTAGGATCAATTTTTCAAAGTCTTATTTCAAGGTTAGAAATATTTACAAAAAGAAAAGTGAAAAAGGCTCCCCCTTGATAAGTTAGGTTTTAAAGTTCAATTTAAAAAAAGCTTGGAAAATTGAAAATCTATGAAGCTCCCCCTGTTGAGGTAATCTGTGGTCCGGAGTGACCAAGTGTTTTGATGTTTGGGCAAAGGGTTTAAGTTAGGTTTCCCTTGTGTTCTCATATGTGTATGTTGAGTGCGCAGGATATACAGGTTACACATATGGACTTGAATGGACGGCCTCGGTATGGTGAAGGGTGGCATGGAGACAAGCTGGAGGCTTGTGTGTGCACCCGAGGGACATTGGAGAGCAGGGACGATGAGCTGATGGGCGTGGACTTCGAGGCATACGTGAAGGATGGCATGGAGACAAGCTGGAGGCTTGCGTGCATTCGAGGGACGGGAGCCGAAGATGAAGAGGGCGTGAAGGCAATAGTCGAGGCTGCGGATGAAGAGTCAGTTGAGTCGTGAGGGTACGAGTACTGTGTGATTGTACTCGGGAAAGTCTTAGGGTCTGAGTGCTGAGAGAAGTGTACTTGGGAAGGGAAACCCTAGGTGGGTGAGTTGGGCAGTTGACTGCCCTTGGGGCAGTCGACTGATAAAACTCACAGAAAGGGTCTGGCCCCTGGACCAGTCGACTACCCTAGGAGCAGTCTACTGGTGACAACCAAAATTCAAACGTTAGGCGTGTAACGGTCGAATTTTGGTGGGGGCAGTCGATTGGTGGCGAGTTGTCAGCCTAAGTCCTATTTAAAGGGGACTTCGTTTTGGTTGAGACTCTTGACGAATTTTGTCTTGGTTAAAGGCAAAATAGTAGTCTTTGTGCTCAAAGGTTTGCTTGGGATTATGGCGAGGTTTTTCCACCCACAAGGAGCGACAAGAGCTAGCCGGAGGTTATCCGAGGAGTGATCCACCGACGGATTCTTGGATTAGTCACCCGTCCGGGGTGGATACCATGTAAAATCGGTTTGTTAGCATTGTTCTTTCTTGGTTAGTTTTGATTTATTGTATATTCCCCTTGCGCAACTAACCGTGTAAGTAAAAGAACCGAAGATTCGCTATTCACCCCCCTCTAGCCGAGCCATCGATCCTAACAATTGGTATCAGAGCGAGGACCGCTCTTGATCGGACTAACCGCCGAGGGAGCACACGCTAGAGGAAGAAGAACAATAGAGGATAAATTTGGGGACGACATTTACACTCCACCCCCCTACGATCATGAAGACTTTAATTTTTGGAGGGCAAGGCTCGAGACTTGGTTCGGAATGGAGTGAGCATGTAGAATTGCGCTTGAAGATCCCTTCGAGATTCCAAAGGATAAGCATGAGAAAAAGCTTAGGCCTAGATATTGGAATCAAGAACAACAAACACAATCAAAAGTCAATGAGAAGGTAATTAGCATTTTGATAAATATTTTGCCTAATAACATTTTGAGTTGTGTAGGGGCATACCAAAATGCATTTGAATTGTGGAGCAAATTGAAAGACTATCATGAAAATCCTACACAAGTTCAAGAGCCAAAGAAGAAAAGTCAAATGGGTCAAGAAGAAGAAGAAGAAAAGGATGTGTCAATTTCTTCAAGTGAAGAGGAGGAATTAAGTGAAAGATCATCAACCTCCTCAAGAGAAAAAGAGGAAGAGGTCACCACCTCAAGGACTGAGGGGGAGGAGAGACCCTCAACCATACCGGATCAAGAAGAGGCATCCACATCATCAAAAGTTGAAGAAGAAGCTCCAACCTCCACCAAAGCAAAGAAAAAGGACCATATTATATGCTTTAGGTGCAACGAAAAGGGACACTACACGGATAAGTGTCCAAAGGGTAAGAAAAATGAGGTACTCTCTAAACCTGGGTCCATTCTATTTAAGTCTAACATGAATTGTAGGAATGGAGAAGCCCGAGAGAAGAAAAAGAAGATTCGATGCTTTACGTGTGGTGAACTAGGATACTACCACACGAAGTGCCCAAAGAGTGGAGAGCTCAAGAAAATGGAGCACTTGAGAGGATGGGAGAAGGAGGAATGAAAGAAGCAAATATCACATCAAGGGGGAACTTTAAGGGTAAGGGAGGTAATTCCTAACCCTAGGTTAAAATATAATTCAATTTCAAGTTCCTCATTGCATATTAAAAATAATGTCAATCATCCCTCTATGTATGCTAGTTTTAATGAAAAATACTTAATGGTGCATAATTTTGGATTTAGATATAATAATAGGACTAGGGTTAACAAGGTAGATCAAAACCCTAGGAAAAGCATGCATAATAATAGACCCAAGACCTCTGGACCTAAGGATCATGACACTAATCCCAAAAGGGAAGGAATGTGCCTAGAAAAATGGATAGTTCTAGGAATGTCCAAAGTGGACATATGAACTCCAAGGTTAAAGGTCTAGAAAGGGAAAATCAAGCCTTAAGGGCAAGGCTTGACAAACTAAAAAAGACCCTAGAAAGATTCAAGGTTGGATCTAAGGGTTTAGATATGGTGTTGGGTAGTATAAAATCCAACTATGATAGATCGGGTTTGGGATACCGGTCTAAGACCTCCAAGACCAACAAAAAGAAGTATGCTGGGGAAGCATATAATCTTGGCAAGAAGGAGAAGACCAAAATTGGCAAGGGGATGCCATTTGAGGGTAGAAGGAACAACTTAACCAAAGACAAGGTATCTAAGGTTAAGAAGGTTCATCTTGTAGGCCAAGAGTCACTGGGGGCACACCGTTGTGGTCTAGTATGGGTTGAGTCACCTAGGGAGGTGGCTAGGGCTCAGAGCTCAAGGGGGAGCTCTAGGAGCCTTTGGGATCTATTGTAAATGGATCTCAAGAGTTTCTCTCCTAGGAAATTAGGTGAAATGTGCCAAAAAGGGTTGGAAGACTTGGGTAAGTCTTAATCCTAGGTTTTGGCACATTAAAAGGAGAACTTAGGGAGAAAAAGATGAAAATGAGGTTATAATTGATAAAATTAAGGAAGACTTGGCCTTGCCTCATGATTTAATGGTGATTGTATAAAATGAGGCTATATGGATATCATGGAATTTAAGGAAAATTGATGAGGATTTTAAACTCAATGGATGATCTTAAATGATAAATGCTTGTTGAATGGAAAGATTGATAAGTCCATAGGTATCTAGGATTGAGAAATAAGAAGGGGGAGAGTTAAGGACAATTCCATGAATCAAATTATAATTGATAGTCTTGGCAAACACATGGAATTATAGATAAATCTCCAAGTTTATAAAAAATGCCAAACCTTTGAGGAAATTAGCGGGTGTACCAAAAGTCAAGCACATTTGTATTCTTCATGGAAACATATTTTTCTAGGATAGCGTATATCCTAGCAAATGTGCTTGTAAACCTTTTAGACTTTTCTAAGTGTTATTGAGTTCTTTTTGGCACTAAGGATAAGGTTGCTTGGGGGCATTCCTTAATTATGTCCAAGGGGGAAAGAACTTGGAAGTTGAGTTGGGTAGAACTTGACTTGGTGTTAAGTTGGGTAGAACTTAACCGTGGAAAAATGAAAATTGGGTGAAGGCATAGGTTAAGGGGGAGATTGCCTCCTAGTTGCCCTAATTTTCATAGAAAATTTTTTGAGTTTTATGTCAAACTTGGGAATGGTGAAAGATACATGGTGAAATGTATTTTTTCAAGTAGGTATAGGAACCACAAAGTTCTCCACGAAATTTGGGAATTTTGGAGAATTGTGGAATTTCTGGCGCAATTATGAAATTGGCCAGAAAACTAATAAATCAGAGTATCTGGGGGGCAGTCGACTGGTCAGGGCTGGTGTGAGTATCCAGCAGCTGACTCGTGTCCAAATGATGAAAAACAAGTGTATGGGGATCTAGTACACTGATGTAGCCCACAATCAAGTGTCACGATGAGCCTCAAATTTAGATATTTATAAGTTGAAAACTCTTAGCTCACAAAATTAAATGTAGTATAGGGGCCTCAAGTCGTATTTTTCCAAGGACTAGTTAAGAGCGCTAAATTCAAGCTAGATTTTGTCGTTTTCTATATTTTGGGTTTTCAAATTGAAATGGGGGTTTGTTTTGCAATAAGGAATAAAAATGCAGTTGAAACAGAATGAACTCAGCTAAAGCAGAAATTAACTAGGAAATTGTGAAAACTAAACCTAACCTATTTGAAAACTGAGCAATTAAATTTGAAGCTATAAGATTGAAATTCAATGACTAAAATTGAATGAAGGAAAGCTTAAGATATGTAGCTAAACTGTAGGAATGCGAAAACTGAATCAAAACTTACTAAAGAAATAGGGCTGAAATGTAATTTGGAAGAAAACAGAATTGAAATGTAAATGGGGCTATAACCTCTTCCTGATCGGTCAACAGACCGATCAGATGCTTACCTGATCGGTCGTTAGACCGATCAAATGTTGTCTTGATCAGTCAAACAGACCGATCAGAATCTGTAATGAAAATTGATACAGCTGAAACAAAGAAAGAAATGAATTCAGAAACGAAATTTAAACAACAGATCAAATCCTTCACCAAGTATTCCTTCTTGCCGTCACACAAGAGCCAGCTTGAAACCCTCTAGCTTAACAAATCAGTAAAGAAATTGACTCCCAAGATCGATTTGCATTGACTTGATGCGTAGCTGAAATCTTCTCCCGATCTCTTCTCTCTTGATGAGCTGAATGGCGAAATTGGCTTAGGAACTCTCAGAAATCTTCGAAGAACCCCTCCGAGTTCTCTGATGGCTCCGATCGATGAAGACAGCAATCAAGCAAGGGATCGATCAACGAACGCAGCTCCGGCGAAACCCTCACTTGAGCTCCCTTCAGCTACGAGATTTGATTGCAAACTTAACCGGGAATCCTGCTCTACGATCTGGAATCTTGAGAAGAACTGGATCTGATGTGGACACGCAAGAAATGGAAAAGAAAACTGAAGAACAGACGAAGAACAGAGTGAATTTGTGACGACCCTGAGCTGGGCGGAGAAGTTTTTGATTTAACTTATCCCATTTGAATTTGAACGGCTATGATCATCCTCGCCTCATCCAACGGTCAGATCGTCTCAGATTGAGTCCAAACTTCTCAGATCTCCATCAATGGTCAGGATCTGCTCCTCCTTAGCTTGGATCAATCAGATCTGCAACGGATGGCTCAGATCTCCCTTCCTTTTGAATGGATGTTTAGGCTCCTCTTAAGCTTGATCCGACGGTCGGATGACTTCTGATTTGGACCAAACTTTCAGATCTTGATCTGTGGTCATGATTAACTCTATCTTGAGCTCGGATTGATCAGGAGTTGACAGATGGCTCAGATCTCCCCGTTTCTTGATCGGACGACCCATATTAATCCAATGCTTGATTATCTTGATCCGAATCCAATTCTGACTCAAACTCGATCCAATCTGATCTAGGTCCATGATCATTCAAAATCTACAAAATTAGATTCAAATTTTAATGCCACAATATCTCAAATATAGAAAGAATTGCATCCCAAAGCTAAAATAGCAATAATTCATAGAGCCTAGTGTAAATACAAGATTATGCATGTAAAAAGGGATCAAAACATGAATTTGAGAGCCTAAATTGATTAACAATATGGTAATTATCAACTCCCCCACACTTGCTCTTGGGCGCCTCGCACAACTAACTAGTATACTAATGATGTATCCCCCTAGATTATTCTCAATCATAGTTAGAAGCAATTGAAAGGAAATTACTTAGGGTTGTCAATTATCAAAAATCTAAACTCATGGACTAGAAACTTGTCCTTAGTCAACAACAAAGTATACTTCATCCTTCATGACTAATTGAGATGAATTAAACACTCAAATCCTCTCAAGGAAATTTTTGGTGGCTCTCTTCCTAAGCTCTATGTTTTTGATGAAAATGGAGCTCACTCAAACACAATCATGATTTTTGCACTACCATAAGCTTGCTTATGCTCTACTCTCCACCATCATTCTTGAGTTGGATCCACACCTACAAAGGCTCATTTGAACAAGTTAAGGAAATATGGGATGATAAGAATGAAATAGAAGCTTAGTAGATGGAAAAGTAAAGAAAGTGGAAGACTTGGATACTAAAGAATTAACCTAATGAACTTTGCCCCTTTTTCTTTATATTATCTCTGCAGAAATCAGTATTGAAGTTGAGCCGGGAGTAGACAATGACATGGCTGAGAAACATCTCCGAATTCAGTGCGCCAAAGTGTATTTCTGTGCCAACCATCTGCTGATCGGTCAAGAGACCGATCAGGCTTTCCCTGATCGTTCTGGACTGCATCTGATCGGTCTAGCTTCCCTCTGATCGGTCACGGTGACCGATCAGTCACTTCCCTGATTAGTCTGGAGATCGATCAGAGCTCGATCAGAGTCTGAAACTGAGTAGAGTCTGAAACTGTTTCCGCCGTCACTTCTTTTCAATCAATAACTACATCATAAATCCAACTAGCTCTTTGTTCACATCTTCTAATTCAGAAATCTAACCCAATTCCTGATAGTCCACTTCATGTTTTTCTTCTCTCTTTTTCCTTTTCCTTTTCTCTTTTTTTTCTACTGTTCTATTTTCCTTTTTTTTTCAATTCCTTACAATGGCTAGCTCCAACTCATGGAATCTGAAATGTTCAGCAATTTTAGAACTTTTCAACTTGTTTCAAATGAATGTTATCATCCTTTGTTCACTACTTGATACTTGGTTCAATGGAACTTTTCAACTTGTTTTCTATCCATAACATGAACTTTAAAGGATGTATTTTCACTCTCTAGCTTTTTTTTTCTTTGCTCTTCAGATCACAAATCACATTCCTCATTTTTTTCTTTGCAACTGAGCTGATGGATGTGTTTGCAACTCAGTCTTGATACACCACTCCCATTTCTTCAATTGATCTCTATTCCAATTTCTTTCCACTTAATACTTCATCTTGAGCACAGATTTTTCTTCTTTTTCTTTTCTTCTATGGCAGTGAGAATAAGCCTTCACTTCCCTTTCTTGCAACTCACTCTTGATACACAACTCCTTCAAGTTGGCACACTTTTGCTTATTGGTTGCCAAATGCTTCCATTATCCTCAATATTTGATTCAATGTTTGATCCTCCCCACACTTAAGCTTTTGTCCGTCTCGGGCAAAGTAACATCAAGAAACAATCCAAGCACCCAAGTCCATGAAAAATATGGTTACGAACAGAAAAATAGGGAAAAGAAAAAGAATAAAGAGTGTATCAACAAGGAATGTTGCAAAAATTGATATGAAAAAGGAAACAAAGTGATTCACCTCTATAAATATGGTCCAATCATAGAAATATAGTTTTGAAAGAACCTAAGCAAGTACTAAAGTATAATCACATGTGTGTATCTCAAAAATAAGGCCAATCCTCACTAGGTAAAAAGAATTCATCTCAAATCATCAATCTAGAGTCCATAACTAAGTAGTACTCAAGTATCTAAGAATTTTCATCCATTGGCTCAAATCCTAAGTTTTAATAACCAAATTTAACTCACTTTCAAGGGATTCTAAAATGATATAAAGAAAATCTAAAAAGATACATTTATTCTAAATCATGCATGAAACGCGATGCCAAAAAGGATAAAATGGTATCTACAATGAATCTTTATTCATTCTACACTACCTAAGCATTTATTAGCAACAACTCATTGTAAAAGAAAAATTTACTGCTAGAAAACATAAAAATGATATTTACAATGAAATAAGAGTGTAAGAAAATCAACTCCCCTTTAAGTTGGGTAGATAGCACGGAGCATCCATCTCGATAGTGGGGTGGTTTGGTTGGTCGAGAGAGCTATCCTCACGTGATCAATATCATAGTACACTGCTCTCTCCCTCATCAATTTCGCATAAGTATATTCCGGTGGTCGAAGACGATTAAGGTGCAAAATCCACTCTCGAGGTAAATTGCTACGAGTCAAAGTAAGCTCAACTCCTCCCACTATATGCTCTTTGGAAGTCCATCCTGGAGGTTGGAGGCTATTTAGTTGGAGCACCCGCTCAAGAAGCCTACAACACCCTGCAAAATCATGAAAAGAAAATACCTCCCGCACACATGCAGGGTAAGAAAGAAATGAAATACAATCAGTCTCTACATAGAATGTATCAAGAAATGCATCACATCCAATAAAATCAACCTTAGGTACGTCTATGAATTTTCCTAAAAAATTAGGAGAGATACTTACCTTGTCGTGCTGAAAAATACCTGAAGGTTCTACAAGAGTGGATGTAACTATGGCCTCCTCCTGGTCAGGTAAAGGCTCCACCTCAGGCTCAGGTTCTGGTGGACATACAACTAAAAGAGGTGATTCTTGGGTCCTTACTTCCACCATGCAAGTCTCTACACTTTCATACCTATCCTCTGAATCTTCTGACATGTCAATTAATATAAGTGATCCCTGGGGCTCAGTGCAATTCCCTACACTTAAAGAATCATCTCCAACTGCAAGTGAATTAGACACAATCTTCAAATCAGCCTCCTCTGTAGCTAATGCATCCTCAGCCTCAACTGAGCTAAAATAATCTCCGTGAATACCAAATGAAACTCTATCAGCAAATAAATCCACATCAACTAGCTCATCTAAAATATCCATGCTCATGCTAGAATGATCCTCTCTGGGGTGCTGTGGAAAGGGTAAAGGGACTCTCGGTTCCTCCACTTGAGCCAAAACTTTTGGAATTGAGTCTTGAGTAGGATTTTAGGTGGAGTAGCTGCTGTAGGTGCACTTTTTTTTACTGATTTCTTCTTGTTCTTCCACCAAAATTGCAAGATCAATAGAAAAAGGACTTAGACTTGAACTAGGGTCACTTTCAACTGATGTAGACACCATTTCGGGGCTGTTTTGAGCTAGCAAAGTAGGTGCTATAAATTTTTCAAAAAAATCAGCCCTTTGAGTGTTTGGACTCGATCCTTGGTCTTGTATTTGATTCATTCCACTAGCTAGTTGTCCAATGTGTCTTTCAATGTTTTGAAGAGTGGAATCATTCTTTTGTTGTCCTTGTTGTAGTAAAATTTACTGTTGTTGTATGATTTGATGCATCACCTCCTCAAGCCTTTGTTGTTGTGCATTAAACTCACTAGAGTCCCCAAAGTCTCCTTGATTGGTATGCAACTCTTGTTGGCCTTGAAATGAAGCATTAGGTTGCTGAAAATTGTGAGTAGACTGTGAATTCTGAAAATGAAGTTGTTGTAGCTGATCAAATGAGTAACTGGGCTATTGAAATTGCTGGAAATTGATCTGAGAATTAGGTGGATGTTGCTGAAAATTATTGCTCTGAAAATTTTGGTTTGAAGGCTGAAATTGTTGATTGAAAGGCTGAAATTGTTGGGGCTGAAAATTCTAATTTTAAAACTAAAAATTCTGCTGGTATGGTTGAAAAGATTGCTGTGATAGTTGAAAAGATTGTTGGAAAGTCTGATTTGGTTGAAAACCTTGCTGATCTTGTTGGAATTGAGGCTGAAATTCTGATCTGCTTGCTGAAATTGCGAATAGGGCTGCTAAAAATTCTAAAAATGCTGCTGAAAATTCTGGAATGGTGGCTGAGGTTGTTATAGGGGCTGTTGAAATTGCTAAAAATTGGGTTGCTGAAAATTCTGAAAATGCTGCTGAAAATTCTGAAAATACTGATGTTCTGCCATGCGACTGCTTGAATGAGTAGAAAAATTTTCAATAGCTTTTGAAACTCTTCCTTGATTTCATCCTAGCTCTGAATGTTCTCTCTATCTCAGGATCAAACTCCACAATATCACCACCTGCAATCTTGGTCATAAAACAAACAAAATGGCAGCAATTGTATATAGAAAGATAAAACAAATGAAATAAAATCAGAAAATATGAAAATAAGCACAAACTTAAATCAAACAAACATAGCTATTGTGTTCCCCGGTAATGGCACCAAAATTTAATGTGGCCCACAATCAAGTGTCACGATGAGCCTCAAATTTAGATATTTATAAGTTGAAAACCCTTAGCTCACAAAATTAAATGTAGTATAGGGGCCTGAAGTCGTATTTTTCCAAGGACTAGTTAAGAGTGCTAAATTCAAGCTAGATTTTGACGTTTTCTATATTTTGGGTTTTCAAATTGAAATGGGGGTTTGTTTTGCAATAAGGAATGAAAATACAGTTGAAACAGAATGAACTCAGCTAAAGCAGAAATTAACTCGGAAATTGTGAAAACTAAATTTAACCTATTTGAAAACTGAGCAATTAAATTTGAAGCTATAAGATTGAAATTCAATGACTAAAATTGAATGAAGGAAAGCTTAAGATATGTAGCTAAACTGTAGGAATGCGAAAACTGAATCAAAACTTACTAAAGAAATAGAGCTGAAATGTAATTTGGAACAAAACAGAATTGAAATGTAAATGGGGCTAAAACCTCTTCCTGATCGGTCAACAGACCGATCAAATGCTTACCTGATCGATCGTCAGACCGATCAGATGCTGTCTTGATCGGTCAAACAGACCGATCAGAATCTGTAATGAAAACTGATACAGCTGAAATAAAGAAAGAAATGAATTTAGAAACAAAATTTAAACAACAGATCAAATCCTTCACCAAGTATTCCTTCTTGCCGTCACACACGAGCCAGCTAGAAACCCTCTAGCTTGACAAATCAGCAAAGAAATTGACTCCCAAGATCGATTTGCGTTGACTTGATGCGTAGCTGAAATCTTCTCCCGATCTCTTCTCTCTTGATGAGCTGAATGGCGAAATTGGCTTAGGAACTCTCAGAAATCTTCGAAGAACCCCTCTGAGTTCTCTGATGGCTCTGATCGATGAAGACAACGATAAAGCAAGGGATCGATCAACGAACGCATCTCCGGTGAAACCCTCACTTGAGCTCCCTTCAGCTACGAGATTTGATTGCAAACATAACCGGGAATCCTCCTCTACGATCTGGAATCTTGAGAAGAACTGGATCTGATGCGGCCACGCAAGAAATGGAGAAGAAAAGTGAAGAACAGACGAAGAACAGAGTGAATTTGCGACGACCCTGAGCTGGGCGGAGAAGTTTTTGATTTAACTTATCCCATTTGAATTTGAATGACTGTGATCATCCTCGCCTCATCCAACGGTCAGATCGTCTCGGATTGAGTCCAAAATTCCCAGATCTCCATCAACAGTCATGATCTGCTCCTTCTTAGCTTGGATCAATCAGAACTGCAACGGATGGCTCAGATCTCCCTTCCTTTTGAATGGATGGTTTAGACTCCTCTTAAGCTTGATCCGACAGTCGGATGACTTCTGATTTGGACCAAACTTTCAGATCTTGATCTGTGATCATGATTAACTCTATCTTGAGCTCGGATTGATCAGGAGTTGACAGATGGCTCAGATCTCCCCGTTTCTTGATCGGACAACCCATATTAATCCAATGCTTGATCATTTTGATCTGAATCCAATTCTGACTCAAACTCGATCCAATCTGATCTAGGTCCATGATCATTCCAAGCCTACAAAATTAGATTCAAATTTTAATGCCACAATATCTCAAATATAGAAAGAATTGCATCCCAAAGCTAAAATAGCAATAATTCATGGAACCTAGTGTAAATACAAGAGTAAGTATGTAAAAAGGGATCAAAACATGGATTTGAGAGCCTAAATTGATTAACAAAATGGTAATTATCATACACTGAAAAAAATTGTCCCCCTTTGCCATATATCAAAATTTTACTTCTGTAAATAGAAAAATTGTTTCTGAAAATTTTTTGCCATATTCTCCCCCTTTGCCATATATCAAAAAAAATTTGGTTAAGAAGAAAGACAAGAAAAAAATTGGAAATAGAAAAATTTAGGTATCAGAGCCCATGAGATTTTTGAAAATGCAAGTAAATTTTGAAAAATAATTTTAAGTTAACGAAATAATGATAAGTAAATAATGTCAAAAAAATATTTTTAGAGAAGCAAGTAATTGATTGTAAGTAAAGTTTTGAAGAAAATTTGAGTCAGGCAGACAAAAAATAACAGGAATAAACTAATAAAACCATTTAGAACTAATTTAATTTACCCATTTAAGTTTAAGCATGATCTGAGTCTATGAATTTAAAAGTAAGCAAGCAATAATTTTGAAAAAATAATTTGAAAAACAATACAAATAAAAGAAATATAAATCCTTGGGCCCCTGTCTAATCCAATTTGTTACTTACTAACTGTTATAAAATAGTAGCTTTCACTTGGGTTAGTCATGTTAAATAATCTGATCAAGTAAGTAAATTTTGAAAACCTAAAAAAATAAAGTACTAAGTGAATGTAAAAAAGAATTCTTTTGCTACTTAGGAGAATATTTTCTTTCTGAAAAAAAATTGTTTGAAAATTAACTTTTTAACTTTTCCCTATTCTCCCCCTTTTCCATATATCAAAAAGAATTTGGTTAAGAAGAAAGACAAGAAAAAAATTGGAAACAGAAAAATTTAGGTATCAGAGCCCATGAGATTTTTGAAAATGCAAGTAAATTTTGAAAAATAATTTTAAGTTAACGAAATAATGATAAGTAAATAATGTCAAAAGAATATTTTTAGAGAAGCAAGTAATTGATTGTAAGTAAAGTTTTGAAGAAAATTTGAGTCAGGCAAACAACAAATAATAGGAATTAATAAACTAATAAAACCATTTAGAACTAATTTAATTTACCTATTTGAGTTTAAGCATGATTTGAGTCTATGCATTTAAAAGTAAGCAAGCAATAATTTTGAAAAAATAATTTGAAAAACAATACAAATAAAAAAATATAAATCCTTGGGCCCCTGTCTAACCCAATTTGTTACTTACTAACTGTTATAACATAGTAGCTTTCACTTGTGTTAGTCATGTTAAATAATCTGATCAAGTTAGATTTGCTAATCTTGATTACTTAACTGGATTGATGTTCAATTGTATTTATTGCCTCAACTACTTTTGATGCATTGACTTAAAGCATCTTGAATTAAGGCATATAGGCCTAAGTATCTCAACCCAGTCTAAGTTGTCAAGAAGGTATCCTAATGTGCTTATGAGATGTAAGCTTCTAAGTCTATAGGAGCATACAATCTAGGGGTAAAGTCTAAGCTAAGTTCATAACGAAGATATCCCTAGTTTTGAGGGGACGGGGGGGGGGGGGGGGGTAAAATTTTTGAAAACTAAGTCGAGAAAAATAGAGTAAAAACTTCTTGGAACGTTTAAAAAAGTACATGGTTTTTTTTTAAAAATGAATTTTTGAAAACAGTTGAGGACAATAATTTTTGAGAAATAGCTAAGGAAAATGATTAATAAAAATTAAATAAATAAAAACTATTCTATTGAGCACAATCAAGTAATAAAGACAAGTCAAATATTAAAGTCAACTAGAGTCAACCACGTTAAAGGTCAATAGCCAGTCTATTCCAAATCCAACCACAGACAAATACAAGTCAAGTCTATGAAATAGATGAGCCTGGGTGCCATGAATGAAGTAGAGCCATAAGCTCTACATGCCGGGCCTGGTTTGCATCCATCCTCTCCGCATGGTGGGCCTCTACCTCCTCTCGTAAACTGTGAATCTTCTGCTCAATCCGGGTAAGATACTTGTCTGTAGTCAAAGGAGGGAGAGGTGGCGGTGTCTGCTCCATCTGCGCCTCGAGCTCGATAATGAAGTCATCATCCTCATCATCCTTCAAATCATCCTACGACAAAGCTCCCTATCGTCTCCATGAGATGACCCTAGTGGCCGAGATGTCTATCGCGGCTAACGAGAAGTTCATAATCCCTACCTCATTAAACTTGGTCATACAGATAACCTCACCAGTGTAGATGTCGCGTCCGTAAGAAAAGAAGAGTGCGGTCAAGATGTGGCAATAAGGTGTCCGAACTCTCGAAAGGGTGAAGACACTAGATGCATAGATAATAGTTTGAAAAATGTGCGCGTTCGTAAGAAAAGAAGAGTGCGGTCAAGATGTGGCAATAAGGTGTCCGAACTCTCGAAAGGGTGAAGACACTAGATGCATAGATAATAGTTTGAAAAATGTGGAGTTCGATATCTATGTCAAGATGGTGAATCAGGGCATAAAGTAAGAGGAATGGAATGGCCTCATAACCGCTACATCTCGAGAAGTAAGTGGAAGAATGCAACGTACTAAGACTCGATAAAGTACGTAATCGTGGATACGCAAGTCAAGGGATCAGAAGTTAGACACAGTAGGATCCCTCTCACCCCCGAAAAAGTAAGTGTAAAGTATATCAAGGGTGATGTGAGAGTAAGGAGCAGAAAGAGGAAGGTCCCTAGGGGGTAGCAGATGAAAGTGGACTCAGAAGGTCGTAGTCCTAGAAAGTGAGTGAATAAAGCAAGGGTAATGGTAAAGTTATGGGCCTGGACCTTGGTAGAGTAGGTAAGATCATCAATCTTGACCAAGTTGTTATAAAACTTTGCACATAAAGTGGTATTTATTGGACTAGAGTAGTAGACTAAATGGTCAAGTTGATAGTGGTTAATGACCTCTATAGCTAGGGGACATGATCGAGTGAAGAAGCTTCTACTAAGATAGTGAGTCTTAAGTGGTTTATAGGTGGTGGATATAAACTTATTGAATAAAGCGAGTGAAGGAAACCTAGGATCAGGATTGGGCTCAGTAGAGGGGTCAACCTCAGTTACTTGGCATTTACTAAATAGAAGAATAGCATCATAATTAAAAAGAATTGAATTATAAATTAACGAAAAGGTTTAGATTAGGGTCTAACTCCGCCTGTGACGACCTAGTCATGGCCGGTCCCAAGCCCGGATAAAGGAGGAGGGTTGCGTTAGGTTGCCAGCCAGCGTAAAAAAAACTATGGCAAATACTCAATGAATGGATCCATTAAAGTATTATGCTAATGCTAGGATGTTCCCCGGAAGGAACGCGTTGCAGGGTCCGACTGTAACGTCTCGGCAAGGACCGCTACATCTCCAGAACCCGGGTGTAGTGCTAAATATGCAAGGGTTCGCGTTGCAGGGATCCGACTGTAACGTCTCGGCAAGGACCGCTACATCTCCATGAGAACTTGGGTGTAGTGTTAAATAGGCAAGAGTTCTCACACCATAGGTGGACTAAGAATAAACATTATAAGAAAAGTAATAGTCTCAGATTTGGAACATGGAATATAGGAACTCTCACTGGTAAAACAATGGAGGTAGTAGATACAATGATTAGGAGAAAAATTAGTATTTTGTGTGTGCAAGAGACAAAATGGGTAGGTGAGAAGGCAAAAATGATAGAGAACTCGGGTTTTAAGTTATGGTATACAGGAAAGAGTAAAACAAGAAATGGAGTGGGTATTTTTGTAGATAGTTCTTTAAAAGATGAAGTTGTTGGTGTAGTTAGAAAGGGGGATAGAATTATAGCTCTCAAGATAGTAGTGGCGAAAGAAGTTGTGAACGTAATTAGCATATATGCACCTCAAGTAGGATTAGATGAAGAAACTAAATCAAGATTTTGGAGCGATTTAGATGAGGTATTACAAAACATTCCGCCAAATGAAATGATTTTAATAGGAGGCGATCTAAATGGACATGTCGGAGCGAAAAATGAAGAATATGAGAGAGTACATGGGGGTTATGGGTTTGGAACAAGAAATGAAGAAGGAAAAACTATATTGGATTTTGCGATAGCATATGACCTTATACTAGCTAATACATTTTTTAAGAAAAAAGAAGAACACTTGATCACATTCAAAAGTGGGAATAATAAATCACAAATTGATTATTTTATGGTTAGGAAGAGAGATAGGAAGATTTGTAAAGATTGTAAGGTTATCCCTGGAGAAAGCTTAACTACCCAACATAGATTAGTAGTGTTAGATATACGCCTTAGTTATAATATCAATAGAGGAAAAATATACACGACTCCTAGAATTAAGTGGTGGAAGTTAAAGGATGGGAAGCAAAACATATTGAAGGAGAAGGTAGGAATACAAGCATTAGATGAAATATATAGCGACTCTAATACGACATGGGATAAGATGGTATCAAAGTTGAAAATAGTAGCTAAGGATGTACTCGGTGAGTCAAAGGGGCATGCACCACCAAGGAAGGAATCTTGGTGGTGGAATGAGAAAGTACAAGAGAAAGTGAAAGAAAAACGAATAGCTTATAAGGAATTATATATTTGTAAGAACGAGGAAAACTTAAAAAAATATACAATAGCCAAGAAAGAGGCTAAGAAAGCAGTGAATGAAGTAAAAAATAAAACTTTTGAACGATTATATCAAAATTTAGATACAAAAGAAGGGGAAAGAGACATTTATAAAATAGCTAAAGCAAGAGAAAGGAAAACAAGAGACCTTAGTCAAATAAGATGTATTAAAGATGAATGCGATAGAGTACTAGTAAATGATAGCGAAATAAAAGAGCGGTGGAAGATTTACTTTCATCAACTTTTTAATGAAAGTTTAGGGGACCAACTTGACTTAGGCAATTTAAGTATTTCAAATGAGTATAGAAATTTTAATTTTCATCGGAGAATTCAAACTTCAGAAGTAGAACAAGCTTTGAAAGGGATGCAAAATGGAAAGGCCGTGGGACCGGATGATATCCCAATAGAGGTATGGAAATGTTTAGGGAAAAAAGGTATTGAATGGCTTACAAAATTATTTAATTTAATATTAAAAACAAAAAAAATGCCTAATCAATGGAGGGTAAGTAGTCTAGTTCCCTTATATAAGAACAAAGGAGACATACAAAATTGTGCAAACTATAGGGGTATTAAATTAATGAGTCATACCATGAAACTTTGGGAAAGAGTAATAGAAAAAAGATTGAGGAAGGAGACCACGGTAACCGAAAATCAATTTGGGTTCATGCCTGGAAGGTCGACAATAGAAGCTATACATCTTCTTAGGCAATTAATTGAAAAATATCGGGAGCAAAAGAAAGATCTACACATGGTATTTATTGATTTAGAAAAAGCTTATGATAGGGTACCAAGAGAAATTATATGGAGAATTCTAGAAAAGAGAGGCGTTAGCGTAACATATATTGACCTAATTAAAGATATGTATGAAGATGTAACGACTAGAGTGAAGACTTCAGGTGGATTGACTGAAGCATTTCCAATAAGGATAGGGTTACATCAAGGATCAGCTTTAAGTCCCTATCTTTTTACACTAATCATGGATGAACTCACTAGGCACATTCAAGATACAGTGCCATGGTGCATGTTGTTTGCAGATGATATTGTTTTGATAGATGAGACACGTGAAGGAGTAAATGCTAAACTAGAATCTTGGCGGGAAACTCTAGAAATGAAAGGTTTTAGGCTTAGTAGAGTAAAGACTGAATATATGGAATTTAAGTTTAGCAATGCTAGACGTAGTGAAACAATTGTTAAGATAGGAGATGATGAGTTGTCTAAAATCGAGAACTTTAAGTATTTAGGATCGTTCTTGCAAAGTGATGGAGGAATTGAGAGAGATGTCTTACATAGAATACAAGCAGGATGGTTGAAATGGAGATTAGCATCGGGTGTCTTATGTGATCGTAAAGTACCTCTAAAACTTAAAGGGAAGTTCTACAAAACGGCAGTTAGACCTGCTATGTTATATGGTGCTGAATGTTGGGCTATGACTCGAGCACATGAGCAAAAGATGAAAGTTGCAGAGATGAGGATGTTAAGGTGGATGTGTGGACATACGAGGATGGATAGAATAAGGAATGAGAGTATTAGAGAGAAAGTCGGAGTTGCATCTATTGAAGAAAAACTTCGGGAGACACGTTTGAGATGGTACGGACATGTACTTAGAAGACCAATAAATGCCCCTGTTAGACGATGTGAAACTATGATAAATACGCACATTAAAAGAGGGAGAGGAAGACCAAAAAAGACTTGGTTGGCAACAATAAAACAAGATAAATTTTATTTAAATCTAGATGATGATATAGTAGGGGATAGAACTCAATGGCGTAAAAGGATCCATATAGCCGACCCCACCTAGTGGGATAAGGCTTTGTTGTTGTTGTTGTTGTTGTTGTTTAGATTAGGGTCTTACCACGGAGGCATAGTCGAATAATAAATAGAAATGATGGCCCTCGGTTGATCGTAATCGCCCAGACAAGACTTAGAGTGAAAAAGAAAAGAGAAAGAGGAGATTTTGGAGATTGGAGGGCGCCTTGGTTGGGTTTGTGGGGCTGCTGTCCGGTAGCTTTTATAGCATTGGTCAGGTGCCCAGGAGCACTTAGGGGGTGCCCGGGTGAATGTTTATGCGTGGGCGCCCGAGGGTTTTTCTCGAATGCTCGAGATCAGTGGACGCCCTTGGTTTTCCAAAACCAAGGGTGACTTTGAAAGATGCGCTGAGGCGCCTGGGAATTCCTAGGTGTCTAGTTTGAATTCCATCGGGTGCCCGCCATGTGTTGAGAGCCCAGTTGACCGTTGACCAGAAAAATAAATCAAGTATAATCATGAAAATTAGCACACAATAAAATTTTATTAAGTTTAAAAATTTATTAATTAAGTTAAAAAATTATTTAGCTTAAAATTGAATTAAGTTTGATTAATTAAGCTTTTATTAAGTAAAAAAAATTGTTATGTTAATTTTAAGAATTAAGTTTGAAAATTTATTAATTAAGTTAAGTTTTTATAAAAAAATGTTAAGTTAAAATTGATTATGTTTGATTAAATAAGTTTTTATTAAGAAAAAAATATTAATATTTGAAAATTGATTAAGTTAAGTTTGAATTTTGAAAAATAAAATTAAGTTTAAATTTTGAAAAATAAAATTAAGTTTAAATTAAGTTAAGGATTTTAGGTTAGAATGGTAAAATTTTAAATTAGATTTGATACATTAAAAGTGAAATTACTTAGATTTGTGAAGTTAGTTGGGTTGGACTAATCCTTTTGGGTCCTAAACATCTCACCCATTTCTAAGTGACAAAATAGGAAAACTTTATCTGTTTTGTGAGATGTATCAAATTTTATCTTTAAATTTTATTTGGAAACTAAGATTTGATTGAACCTTAAGTTAGATTCAAGTTTAACAAGTAGTAAATTGAAAATGAAATTCAATAATTGGCTTCCAGGTCTTGGCGAGGCACAGGGGCCTTCTTGAGTATCGGAGTAACGACCCTTTCCTAGATAAAGTCTTTTAAATAATTTGTATTTTCAAGTTACTCTTTAAGAAACCTTGGTCTAACTAGCCGAGGATGCGGCGAGGTAGCTGTTAGGACCGAAAGGAATTTAGATATCTCCATAATGGTATGATATTGTCCACTTTGGGCCTAAGCCCTCATGGTTTTGCTCTTGGGCTCTCACAAAAGGTCTCATGTCAATGGAGATATCTTTTTTTCAATATAAGCCTATGATTTTTCCCATGTGTTATCAATATGGGACTATGTCAGTAACCTTGCAACCCTAACAATCCCCCCTTCAAACAAAGGACCATAAGCCCCCCTCAAGTTGAAACCCTTTCTGTTTGATTTCCGATCCTCAACCCATCAGGACTTTCTGCCCCTCGGTCCACCCGACTTACTAGGACTTTACCGCCTAGCCGCAACTAGGACTTCTCTACCTGGTGTCTTGTCCTCTTGATCAAGACATGGGAGCCCACACATCCTTTTATTCAAGGCATAACCCACATGGTTAGATCTAGATCATGGCTCTAGCTCGTGCTTCTTCCGGCGATTAGTCCGGTGAAGAGCTACCTAGCTCTGGTACCAATTGTTAGGACCGAAAGGAATTTAGATATCTCCAAAATGGTATGATATTGTCCACTTTGGGCTTTAGCCCTCATGGTTTTGCTCTTGGGTTCTCCCAAAAGGCCTCATGCCAATAGAGATATCTTTTTTCCATATAAGCCTATGATATTTCTTATGTGTTTTCGATGTAGGACTATGTTTGCAATCTTGCAACCCCAATAGTAGCTTCGGCTAGTTCCACCAGGCTAAAAAGACCAAATGGAGTATGCCTTACCCTACCTAACTCTTTAGTTAGGCTTTCCTTGTTGGATTCTGTCATGGCGGGATTCCTCTCCATATCCCCGGATTAAAATTCTATTGATTAGAATTAATCCGGATGGAAAGAAAACTTCCCGTACAACCTATCTTCATGCTTTTCGATTGAGCGATTGTTTGAACAAACTTGTTGTTCAAGCAATGAAACTCCTTTATCGATTAGCAGCGGAATAGAAGACGAATTATGGATCACTGGTTCTTGTGTTTGTTTGGGGTCCAAGATAAGAACAATAGATACAATTAAACTAGAATAAAAACAAGATTATACCTCTTGTTTTACCTCTTGATCTTCTATTGTATTCCTATCCTCTTCTTGGGCGTCATGTGGGCGACAATCCTCCAAGAAACAAAGCCACCAAAAGTCCTCTACTTCTTCCTTCTTGTTTGTGCAAGCAAGGACCCGAGCTCCTCCTCTTCTTATTGCCGCAAGCCCAAAGGAGGAAGAAAATTCCTCCTTTGCTTGACCTAGCCACCTCCCCTTTACCTTGATGTTGTCGGCGCCTAAAGGAGAAGAGAAGAAGAGAAGAGAAGAAGGAGAAAGAATCTTCTTCCTTCCCCACAACTCTTGCCGCAAGCTCCTTCTTTTCCTCCTTGTTGCTAGCACCGCCCACCACCAAAGTTGCACCACCGGCCCCTCTCTTCTTCTTGCTTGCGCACGCCCCTCAAGAGGAGAGAAGATAAGAGAAGAGAAGAGAAGAGAAGAGAAGAAGATGAAGAGAAGAAGAAGTTTCTTCCTCTTGTCCCTTGCACCACTCCTTCTTCTTCCTTGTCGCCGGCGCCAACCCTAGGAGAGAGAGAGAGAGAGGGAGAGAATAGAGAGACTTAGGCTATTGATCATCTAACAATAGGTGGCTTATGAGGGTATTTATAGGCTACAATAGGGACCATGAGGAGGAGTTAGTTTTGGTCTCCTAACGGATCCTCAACCTCACCCGTTAATAATAATCCGCTCCATTAATGGGTTATTATTGAACTACCTTACCAATCCCATATTTATATATGGGCTCCAGCTTATTATATGTACATTATCTCCCCGTGTTTAAGATATCGCATTACCATTAATTAATTAAATTACTGACAATTTAATTAATTAATATCTAACTCCAAGAGTAGTACCACTCAACCTTATTATCATGTCAGACCAAGTCCACCTGTAGGATTTACATAATAATCCTTATGAGCTCCTCAAGGGGACATCATCATCCTAAAATAATTAGGACATGATTTTATTCTATAATCAACAACACACCATGTAAATAATATTATTTCCTAATTTACCGAGCCTATTGATTTAACAAATAAATCTCACCCATTGGTAAATTAAAGAAATAAATATTAAGTACATGTGCCCGTTCTTATATCGAGATTAAGAGCATGTACATCCATAATAACCTGAGGTCATGTTCGATTATATAGTCAGTATAAATTGAATCACCTCAAATCGGTCCTGCTCAATACACACAAATTGCAATAGTGTAATTCTATAGTCAAGATAGACTAATACCAAATTATACTACAACCATTCCAATGGTTTGTCCAAATCCACCTTGGTTGTGAGCCACTACTTATACTTTACAAGAAACTGATAACATGATCTTCTGTGTGACACCACACACCATGTTATCTACAATGTGAAGTAACAGACAACAACATATATAACAAATATAAAATGCAAACATATGACCACTGTGATTTTTATTCCAAAATAGATGTTCATACAAAAGTTAGGCTTATAGTATACATCCTAACTGTTGGTGTCAGAAGCACCAAGATCAAACCTAAGTTTTGATAATGGTAAAGGGTTCATAAGTTAAGGTTACCTCATGATCTAATGAAGCTTATTTAAGTGCGCAGGAAAAGTCCTAGGTAAACTAGCTATGAAGTCCTGATTCGAAGAATTGGGCAATAAGTCTTGGCTGAGGGTTGGGCACCGAAGACCTGACCGGGGGTTGGGCAATAAGTCCTAGTTGCGGACTGGGCAGAAGACCTGATCTGGAAGATTAGGCAAAAGTCCAACTGGAGGAGCCGGTTGGCAAAAAGGTAAATTCTCCTGAGAGGAGTAGGCGAGGTGTGTTCCTTGTAGGAGGGAACATTAGGCGTCGGTTCAACCTAGGGTTCCATTTTAGAATCCCAAAGTCAGAACCAAGACAACTCTGGCTGTTTTCTGGACTTAACTTATATATTGTTTGTGTTTTGTAACTAAGCCTGGTTGCAGGAAGAAAGGTTGAAGTGTTCTGCTTCCCAGGCACCTGAATGGAGTCAGGCGCCTGATCATACAGGCGCCTGTGTTGATACAGGCACCCCAGATGAGGGTTTTGCAGCAGTCTCGAAGCAAAGCCTCCACGTCAGCAAAGGAGGTGCCTGTGTTGATACAGGCGCCCCAGTCGACTCAGGCACCCCAGTTGATGGGATAAGCGCTGGCCAAGTCTGCGGATGAGGATTCCTATAGAAAGGGCGACGTGTCAGGCACCCCCTTCAACACAAGCGCCCAAGAAGACCTTATATAAAGGGGTTCACCCCCTTACATCCAGACACAATTGCTTCCAACGAAAAAGTTCAAGCTCTCTGCTCCAAACGCTCCGTGCTGAAGTCTCAAGCGCCAACGATGACCCGTGGCTCCGATCTTCGAATCTTCTCTCGTCGTCGGTATTCTTTTTAATTAATTATTGTACTTAAATTCTTTATTCAAACTTCAAACTTGTAACTGTTTTGCGAAATATAGAATTGCCCAACGTAAATGGTGAAGGACCGTGAGCCTTGGAGTAGGAGCCGATCTAGACTCCGAACCAAGTAAAAGAAAACTGTGTTAGCATTGTTGTGAATTTTCCGCTGCGTAATTGCTCTTATTTTTAATCCGAAAAGATTTTATCGATATTCACTCCCCCTCTATCGATTTTAAACGATCCCACAAGTTGTATCAGAGCTGGTGGCTCAAATCTGGTGCAACCCCTGATTGAGCGATTTTTCAGTTTTTTTTCTATTTTAAAATATTTTTTATTCATAATTTTCTCATTTATCGAGGTTGGTGCAACACCACTCGATTTCTTTATTACTATTTCTTTGCTACCGCACTACTAAGCCAAGACTTAGTCTTGGGACAGAGTTTCTTTCTGTAATTTTTTCAGATAAATTTCAATGGTCATGCAAGAAGGCTATAACACCGCCAGACCACCACTCTTCTCAGGAGAAGACTTCTCCTATTGGAAGAGTAGGATGGTGGTCCACCTGAAAACTCAGGTGGACATGTGGATTATCATCCAGTCCGGACTGGAGATACCCAAGAATGTACAAGGTGAGGTGCAAGGCTACACAGAGTGAGACGGACCACTTAAGAAGAAAATCGAAGCTGATGCAAAGGTCACACAGACACTACAATGCGGCTTGATGAAGGAAGAGTTGAACCGCGTCGGGCCCTTCAGCAGTGTGAAGGAACTTTGGAACAAACTAATTGAACTGCACGAAGGTACGTCAGATACACGAATCAGCAAAAGAGATCTACTACTCAACAGACTCTACACAATCAAAATGCACGAAGGCGAATCGGTAGCACAGTTCCACGCAAGAATCCAGTGTTGGTGCAGGCAACACCTAAGTCAAACCTGAGTTTTGATAATGACAAAGGGTTCAAGAGTTAAGATGTTATTGTTGTCTAATGTGTTTACTAAGTGTGCAGGAAGAAGTCCTAGGTACACTAGGCATGAAGTCCTGGCAAGGGGCTGGGCACCGAAAACTTGCTCGGAAGGTGGGCACGAAGTCCTGGTCGAGGACTGGGCACGAAGTCTTGGCGAGGGGCAGGGCACCAATGACCTGGTCGAAAGGTGGGCACGAAGTCCTGGTCGAGGACTGGGCACGAAGACCTGGTCAGGTGGATCGGGCAAAAGTCCAACCGGAGGAGCCGGTTGGCAAAAGGTAAACTCTCTAGAGAGGAGTAGGTAAGGATGCATTCCCCATCGAGGGAACAGTAGGTGCTGGTTCGACCTAGGGTTCCATTTGGGAGACTCGAAGTCAGAACCAAGACAGCTATTAACTAATATTCTTGCCTTGTTTGTTTTGGAACTAACTTTGGTTGCAGGGACCGAAAGAGTGTGTTTCTGCAGCTCAGAACACCCCAAAGGAAAGGGGCAGGCAGCTGGGCTAGGTGCCTGGGAGGTCCGGGCGCCCAAGGTCAAAGCCAAACAAGCAAAGAAGCAAGAACGCTTCGAAATCATAGTGGGCTAGGCGCCCGGGAGGTCTCGGGCACCCAAGGTCAAAGCCAAAGAGTAATCGAAACAAAATCAGCCACGAAGCTAGCGGACCAAGTCAAGCTAGGCGCCCAGGAGGTCCCGGGTGCCCCAGTCAGCTCCAGCGGCCGATTCGAAAGGGATAAGCGCTGACCAAGCTGCGGATGAAGTTTCTCCGATCTGAAGGCATGTGTCAGGCATCCCGGCAAATCAGGCGCCTCTAGGAGCACTATAAAAGGGGCTCGACCCCAAGGATTCAGGAACACAACTTTCTAACACCTCTAAGCTTTTCGTTCAAGCGCTCTGCTCTGGCAAACTCCGATCTCGACATTCCAGTGCTGACGACGACCCTCTGCTTCGAAGTACGATCCACATCAGGGTGTCGGTAACGAAAAGTGTAATTCTTCATTTACTACAATATTCTTGTATTAAAATCTATAAACCTTTGCGCGATTGTAGAATTGCCCGCAGTAAACGGTCAAGGACTGTGGCCTTGTAGTAGGAGCCGACCGCGACTCTGAACCAAGTAAAAGACTTGTGTTCTTTGTGTGATTGTTGTGTTTTCCGCTGCATTTTCTCTTTCATAATCCGAAAAAGATTTTAAAGATATTCACCCCCCCTCTATCGTTTTTCTCGATCCAACAAGTGGTATCAGAGCGGGGTAGCTCAAATTTGGTGCAACCACCAATTTGGGAGTTTTCAGATTTTAACGAAGTTTGAAATTTCTTTTTCGATCAAATTTTTATCGTTAATCGAGGTTGGTGTAACACCACTCGATCGTTTCGTTTTAACTATTTTATTTCCGTACTACTAATCCAAGACCAAGTTTTGGGACAGTTTTGTTATTTTTTTTAGTAATTTCTAAATGGTCATGCAAGAGGGTTTCAGTACAGCCAGACCACCACTCTTCAATGGGGAGGACTTCTCCTACTGGAAGAGTTGGATGGAAGTTCACCTGAAAACTCAGGTGGACATGTGGATCATAATCCAATCTGGTCTGGAAATCTCAAAAAATGCTGAAGGAGTGGCACAACCTTACACAGAATGGGATGCTTCGCTAAAAAGGAAGATCGAGGCTGATGCTAAAGCAACCCAGACACTCCAATGCGGTCTAACCAAAGAAGAGCTGAACCGAGTGGGACCATTCAACAGTGCGAAGGAACTCTAGGGTACGTTGATCGAGTTGCACGAAGGTACCTCCGACACCCGAATCAGCAAGAGGGACCTACTGCTAAATAAACTGTACACAATCAAAATGAATGACGGTGAATCAGCAGCCCAGCTCCACGCCAAAATCCAGGAGTTGATGAACGGTCTACATACCTAATAAGGTATACCCTAAACGCTTTCCCGAGAAATACTCTGTGGGCATCTATGGTAGATGCGTACAAAGTTTCAAGGGATCTTTCCAAAATTAAATTAGATGAGTTATTTTCTGAACTTAAATTACATGAGCAGACTAACTGCACCATAGCCGAGAAAGGCATTGCTTTTGTTGCAGGCAAAATAGGAAAGGTGGTCAAGAAGAAGCTGTTGGATCGAGTAAACACGATAGAGGGGGGGTGAATATAGTGAAAACATTTTCAGATAAAACTAAGAGAATGTGCAGTGGATTTTGAAACAAAATTCACAGAGAACACAAGTACTTTTACCTGGTTCAGAGTCGTGGTCGTCCCCTACTCCAAGGCCACCGGTCCATGACCGTTTACTGCAGACAATTCTATATTTGCGCAAAAGATTACAGAGTTTGATATCGAATTATTGCAGTAATTAAACAAGTATGCTTCTCATTACCGACGCGCGGTGTAGATTGTATTTTGGTGCAGAGGGTCGTCGTTAGCTCTAGAATCTCGAGTTCGGAGTTTTCCGGAGCAGAGCACTTGAACGAAGAGCGTAGAGGTGTTGGAAGATTGATGTTCTGAAGCCTTGGGGTCAAGCCCATTTTATAGTGCTCCTGGGGGTGCCCTGGACGCTCGGGGCGCCTGACACGTTCCTTCGGATCCGAGAAATCTCATCCGCAGCTCGGTTAGCGCTTATCCCTCTAGAATTGGCCTCGTAGCTGACGGGGGTGCCCCGGTTGACTTGGTCTGCTGGCTTCATGGCTGAGTTTGCTTCGATCACAATTTGGGTTGGACCCAGGGCGCCTGAGCCTGGCCCAGTAAGCTTTCGAAGCGAGTCTTGCTTAATTGCTCGTGTGGCTTTGACCTTGGGTGCCCGGGACCTCCCGGGCGCCTAGCCTAGCTGCTGCCCCTCTCCTTTGGGGTGTTCTGAGCTGCAGAAACACATTCCTTTGGTCCCTACATCCAAGGTTAGTTCCACAACAAACAAGGCAAGAATGTTAGTTAGTTTTTACAGCCGTAGCTGTCTTGGTTCTGACTTCGGGTCTCCCTAATGGAACCCTAGGTCGAACCGACGCCTACTGTTCCCTCGACGGGGAATGCGTCCTCACCTACTCCTCTCAGGAGAGTTTACCTTTTGCCAACCGGCTCCTCCGGTTGGACTTTTGCCCGATGCACCTAACCAGGTCTTCGTGCCCACCTTCCGAGCAGGTCTTCGGTGCCCAGCTCCTTGCCAGGGCTTCGTGCCTAGTCCTTGACCAGGACTTCGTGCCTACCTTCCGAGCAGGTCTTCGGTGCCTAGCTCCTTGTCAGGGCTTTATGCCTAGTCCTCGACCAGGACTTCGTGCCTAGTGTACCTAGGGCTTCTTTCCTTCACACTTAGTAAACGTATTAGATACAAATAACATCTTAACTTCTGAACCCTTTGCTATTATCAAAACTCAGGTTTGACTTCGATGCTGCCTGCACCAACAATCTCCCCCTTTTTGATATATGGAAACCCGGTTCAAAAAGTTAAGTTAATCATCCAGATAAGTATGTATCAAAGTTAATTTCCTCCCCCTGGAAGAAATCTCCCCCTGAGTTTTTCAAGAGTTCGTGGGGCTTGAAAAGATTTCTACGTCTACGCGAAAAAAACTTTTCAGTTTTGTAAATACTTAGAAAAATTTTAAGTTAGAAACCATTGAGTTGGACAATTGGAAAATTTACACTTAGAAAATTTTCAAGTAAATACTTAGTTTTTGCACTTTAGGAAATTTTCAAGGAAATTTTGGAATTAATACTTAGAAACTTTTCTAAGAAATTTCTACCATATTTTTGAGTTGTGAAAAAATTTCCGACCTCTTTAGCACTTTAGAAAGTTTTCAAGGAAATTTTGAAATTTATACTTAGAAACTTTTCTATTTAAGTCAAGTGCTTTGAAATAAATTTTGAAAATAATTTAAGTCAAGTGCTTTGAAATAAATTTTGAAAATAATTTAAGTCAAGTGCTTTGAAATATATTTTGAAAAATAATTTAAGTCAAGTGCTTTGAAATAAATTTTGAAAAATAATTTAAGTCAAGTGAAAGGCAATTGACTTAAGGAATTTTACTTTTTGAAAAAGGAGATAAAGTTTTGAAATTTGAAAAAATTTTAAAACCTCTATTCTCTCCTTTCCAATCTCTCCCCCTTTACCATATATCAAAAAATAATATAGCAAAACAATATAGCAAAAGAAGTACGGTGCTGTACTGAACCAATTCAAGGTATAAACTGGACCAAATCAATTTAAATTATCTCTTTCGGGTCCTGTCTAACGCAATTAGCTACTTACTAACTGTTATAAACAGTAGCTTTCGCTAGAGTTAGTCAAGTTAAGTGTTCTATTCAAGTTAGATTTTCTAAGCTTGACACTTAACCTGATTACTGTTGATTGGTATTTAGTGCCCCAATTACTGCAGATGCACATACTTAAGCATCTTGAATCAAGGCAAAGACCTAAGCATCTCAACCCATTCTAGGTTATCAATCAAAAGTACCCTAAGGTGCTTGTGAGATGCTGGCTTCTAGATCTATAGGTGCATGCAGTTCTAGGGTTAAGGCCTAAGCTATGTCCATTTGCGAAAAAGCCCTAGTTTTGAAGGGGGTAATTTTTCAAAAAAACTAAGTCGGAAAAAATCATTTTAAAAATGCATAAAGAAAATGATTCTTCAAAATTAAGTAGGAACTGATTTTAAAATCAAGTAATAAAGCAGTTTTAAAAAACAGAAGTAGAGCAAATCTATTCTACCAAGCATAACCCAAACTGCCTTCTTAGTGAGCTGAATTCAGACTCAGGTAAGGGTTTGGTGAATATATCAGCTAAGTTAGATTTTGAGTCTACATGCTTAAGGACTATCTTACCCCTGGCTACGTGATCTCTTACGAAGTGGTGTTTAACTTCTATGTGTTTAGTTCTGGAGTGTTGGATTGAGTTTTTAGTTAGATTAATTGAACTTATATTATCAATGTAGACTTGGGTTTGGGTGTAGTTGAGCTGGAAGTCTTTAAGAGTGTGCATCATCCATAAGAGTTGTGCTACACACTCCCTAAAGCAACATACTCAGCTTCAGTTGTGGATAGAGCTACACAGTGTTGCTTTCTGCTGCACCAACTTACTAGATTGTTTCCTAAGAGTTGGAAGCTTCCACTTGTACTCTTTCTATCTAGTTTACAACCAGCATAGTTAGAGTCAGAGTATCCTGATAGGTCAAAAGTTGAGGTCCTAGGATACCAAATCCCTACATTTAGGGTGCCCTTAATGTATCTAAGTATTCTTTTTAGGGCTGTTAAGTGCGTTTCCTTAGCACAGATTTGGTATCTAGCATACATTCCTACAGTAAAATGGATATCGGGTCTGCTGGTTGTAAGGTAAAGTAGACTACCAATCATACTTCTATAAAGTTTAAGGTCTACTGGTTTACCGTCAGGGTCACTATCTATTTTTACATTTGTGGTCATAGGGGTACTTATGCTTTTAGAGTTATCTATTTTAAATTTTTTTATTAACTCCTTAGCATATTTGGATTGATGGACATAATTTCCATCCCTAGTTTGCTTGATTTGTAACCCTAGAAAGAAGTTGAGCTCACCAACTAAGCTCATTTCGAATTCATTTTCCATTATTTTAACAAATTCTTTTAAGAAATTTGAGTTGGTGGACCCAAAGATTATGTCATCGACGTAGATTTGGGCAATAAAGATTTCTTTTTCTAAGGTCTTAATAAATAGGGTTGAGTCAATATGTTCTTGTTTAAATTCTTTAGAAATTAGATAGGTTGATAGACGCCCTAGATGCTTGTTTTAGTCCATATAGTGCCTTAGTGAGTTTGTAAACATGGTTATGTTTTTCTAAGTCCTCGAAACCGCGGGGTTGTTGTAACGCCCCAAAATTTTCCCATATAAAATGTTATGAAATATCATGAAATTCATGAAATATTATTATGGATATTAGGAAATATTATGAATTCATGAATATGAAATATTATGAAATTCATGAAATATTATTATGGAATATTAGGAAATATTATGAATTCATGAATATGAAATATTATGAAATTCATGAAATATTATTAATATTATGAAATATTATAAATTCATGAAATATTATTAATCTTATGAAAAATTATGAATTTATGAAATATTATTAGTATTATGAAATTTCATGATGAGCTTGGCTTAATGGGCTTTGATATGGATTAGTGTGAATTGTGATAAAAAGAAGAGATAGAAAGGAGGAAGCAAGGATTGAACCTTGAACCTCCTAGTTGCACTCACCATGTCATAACCAATGAACCAAGCAATGTTTCTTGTAGAGGGAATAAGAAACATGCTTGTTAAAAGCTAGGGAAGTGAAGAGACATGTCTCTTCATGAGAAAAGTATAAATAAGGGAAGTTGGAATAACTTCCTCTTCTTCTTCTTCTTCCTCCCTCTCATCACCGAAATCCCCTTCTCTTCTTCTCTTTTCATTTTCGAAAAAAAGTGAACCCTAGGGTTTTAACCCTAGGGAATTGGAAGGAGAAAGGAATCCATTGAAGGTTATTGCCCTCTACTAGGGCCAAGGTTGCTAGAGAAGACTAACAAGGGAAACTCTCATCTTCTTCTTCTTTAAGGGTACCCTAAAGATTTAGGGAGGGTGAAATTCAAGCGAAAGGATGTAAGTATCCCCTCGCCTGCAGTGTAATTGTTATGCATGATTCTTGTTGTTTTCTTGTACAAAAGAATTAGGGTTTTCCCTTTGTAAGTTTCGGCCACCTCCATTAGGAGAGGCTTTGGTTACTCTTTAATACATGAGAAGATCTCTTGAGACTTAGGGTATATAGGTATGTTGATTTTCTTTATGATGTTGTGAACAAAAACTAGGGTTCTACCCTTATGTGACTTTCGGCCAAAGCATGAAGCAAAGAGGGTTTTAAGGTTGTATGATTCCTATGATATATCCATGCTTAGTAGTGTAGACAAAATGCTTGTATAAATGTTGGTGTGAAGATTTGATTTCAAGAAACCTAGTTTCCCTTACCCTTGAGTTCGGCCAACCCTAGAGGGATTAGAGATTAGGGTTGCATAATTATCTTATGATGAAATCTATGTTTAATAAGTGGCATGATAGGTATGTGAGATGTTTGTGTAAATGCTTGTATGAATGTTGATTCAAAAACCCTAATTTCCCCTACCCTACACCATTCGGCCAACTCCCTAAGGTTAGGGTTTGTGAAGGTTAAACTACCCTAGGAGATATGCTTATGTTTGGGAATAATGATATGTATATGCATGTGATGTTTAAGAGAATGTTTGATAGGAAAACTTAACCTTTCCCCTAGCATGTGATATTCGGCCAAGCCTAGAACATTAGGTTTGTGAAATTTGATTACCCCATGATGTATGCTATGCTTAGAATGATATATGATGGATATGGATATGATACTTATATGTGATGTTTGATGTCAAAAACCTAAGCTATCTCTACTTTGTCTTCCGGCCAAGACCTTAGGTTTAGGGTTAAGAAGAACTCGATTAACTCATGAAGTATGCTACCACTTTCTATGACAGGAATATGATTTATGTGACCAACCTTGTCATATATAAGTTTGTGTAAGTGGTTGAAATATGACATATGTATGAGCATGTTTATATAGCCCACGTGGCACCCTTTATGAATTGCATGTGATGTGTATGATAAAACGCTTGAAAGGATACTCCACTAAGTATGGGATCAAGAGCACCCCTTATGTTGTGTGGTGTGTCCCTACGGGATCATGAGCACCCTTGAAGAGTGGTGTGTCCCATAAGAGTGGATTTGGAGTATTCCTTAGCATATATGTAAAAGCATGTAAAGTATTTTACTTTATGAATGGGCTTGTACCAGACCGAAGTATGGGTCCAAGGGATGGGCACCTTAAGAACGCCCCAGTTCTGGACTACCGACTATGCTGTCCACGGTTCTGGCACTACCGTAGCTGTGCAACAGGGATGAGCACCTTAAGAACGCCGCGGTTCTGGGACTACCGACTATGCTGTCCTTACCCTAGTAGGTCGGGGCTCGCTACCTCGTATCTACTTAGGGATGCGCGCTTATGATGTATGTATGTGGTACAAGCCGGGGACCCCCAATGATGATACGATGATATTTAAGTATTTAAAACTATAATTTTAAAAGTTAAGCATCCTTATGTATATGCATTCCATACTTTATACTGCTTGCTTAGAAACTGTGATGTTTAGTATGCTATGATGAACTCATGCTTATGATTTATTATGTGTACATGTTGTATGCTTTCGTATGGATTTTGCGAGTAGGACCGGATCCTTACTAAGCTTTTATGCTTACTAGTTATGTGTTGTCTTATGCTGCAGATAAAGGTAAGGAACACATGAACTAAAGGAAGAGGCAGGAAGGCTGAAGATGTGTGGGGTGGTGGCTCGGGAAAGAAAGACTTCTATATCTACATATTTATGTTTATGTTTATGTTCCCTTGACAATAAGTGTTAGTGATTAGGATTGACATGGCATGATAGTGTTTACCTTGGAGGTCTCTTATACTTGATTATGTTATGAGTTACATTACTAGTGATATTATCATGTTATAGAATGACTTTGATAGTTAAACAAGCATGCTCAGTCCTTAGCCCTTGCATTGTTGTTTTAATGCCATGCTAGAAGATAGAAAAAAAATAAGTATGATTAATTATTACGTAACCCCGCCCCGAGAGTAGATATAAGGGCGGGCGTTACAGTTGTCCTACATAGACTTCTTCCTTAATAAATCCATTTAGAAAAGCTGACTTTACATCCATTTGGTAGAGTTTAAATCCTTTATGGGATGCAAAGGCTAACAACATCCTAATGGGCTCAAGTCTAGCTACTAGGGCATAGGTTTCGTCATAGTCTAACCCTTCGACTTGACTGAACCCTTTGGCAACTAAGCGGGCTTTATTTCTAACTATTTCTCCTTGATTATTTAGCTTATTCCTAAAAACCCACTTAGTGTCAATAATGGATTTACCCTCAGGTTTAGGTACAAGTTCAAGTCTAGCTATTGTTGGGTTGAATGCATTGAAGCCAGGCGCCCAGTATGATGGGGGCACCCATGCCAAAGAGTAATCAATGCAGTTTCGTGAAGAAAGCAGAATAGGCTTCCAGTTAGGCGCCCGGGACGATACGGGTGCCCAAATTGAAAACTGTTTTGCTGTTTCGAGGTCGAAACACAAGATAAGCCTTCACTCAGGCGCCCGAGAGGTCCCAGGCGCCCTGGTTAGAGATCTTATCAGCTGTGGCGAGTTCGGCACGGGGATAAGGTTTGACCGAGTTCATAGGGGCGCCCCCAGCGTATCAGGCGCCCGTATGAAGCCTATATAAGGGGCTTCGACCCCTCTGCTTCAAACACAACTGCTGTGAGTGTTTCCGAGCATTCTAACCGATGACAACGCGCTTTTCACCTACTCCTTCTCAGGAGACGGTTGCCACCCAGTCCTTCGGGTGAACTTTTGCTTAGCCTCCGATACTCCCGGACCTCGAGACGTCCGAACCCCGACCCGTCTCTACTTCTGTCCTTAGTCATCACTCAGCTAAGTTGCTCAATCCCTTGGACCAAGACTTCGTGCCCAAACCCTAAGTCCAGGACTTCGGCGCCCAACCCTCGGTCAGGTCTTCGTGCCCAATTCCCCGAACCAAGAATTCGGTGCCCAACCCTCGGCTAGGTCTTCTTGCCCAGTCCTCGACCAGGACTTAGTGCTCAATCCTCGATCAGGACTTAGTGCCCACCTTCCGAGCAGGTATTAGTGCCCAGCTTCACTCACCAGGTCTTAGTGCCTAGGTTAACTAGGACTTTTCTTCCACTTAGGTTACTCCTCCTTTGCTCCCCTTTGTTTGTTCAATGTATCACTGACTTAAGTCTATTGTCAAACATTAAAACACTTAGAGGAGAACATCATTGATGCAACTTGCACCAACAGAAGCCTCAACCTGCACCCGAGTTTGACTCGGACTCAGACTCAGAAGATAGCGAAGGGAATCGACCCAAGCTTGTTCGGCTAGCCCGGGACTACTACAAAGAATTGAAGAATCAGACCAACAGAAGAAAAGACAGCCGAAAGAAGGAGGATCCGTCTGAACCATCTAAGAACAAATCAAGTGTGATCTGCTTCGAATGCAACAAGAAGGGACACTTCAAATCCGAGTGCCCTAATCTGAAAGAAACCAAGAAGACAAGAAGGAAGAAGGCCCTTCAAGCAACGTGGGACGAGTCTTCATCCGAAGAAGAAGAAAAGGCCCCACAATCGAACCTGCTCGCCCTGACTGCTTCGGAAGAAATCGACACCGGATCAGAATCGGAAACAGACGACGGAAAGCTCACCATTTCGGAAGACGGCAAAATAACTGTAAGTGGTTATTCTGAAGCTGAATTAGCTGAATTAATTGCATACCTATCTAGTAACTTGGCGAAAGCCAAAATTCGAGTCGAGTCTCTCCGACAGGAAGTAAAACTCCTGAAAGAGGGAGCCGACTCTAGATCTTTGACTGAGAAGCTTCAAGAAGGAACCTCTACTCAAGTTGAAAAGCTTGAGAAAGAGAACTCCTCCTTGAAAGCTCAAGTCAAGGACCTTAGAGTAGTTTTGGAACGATTCACTACTTCGGGTTCCAAGGGTCTTGATATGATCCTTGGAAAATAGAAGTCCGTTCTAAATCGATCCTGGTTAGGGTATCGAACCAAGGCTAGACAAAGGTCATATTATGCTGTACTGAATCAGTCTAGACCCAAAGTTCAGGCATGGGTACCCAAACATTGCCTGAGCAACCAAGCTGGACCAAACCAGTATTGGATCCCCAAGGACAAGATTAATATCTTGCCTAATCATTACCGTGGCTTTAGTCCAGGGGGAGCCAACTTAAAAACCATTTTTATAGTTAAATAAATTCTTTTTCTTATTGTAAAATTGCATGATTGCTTGTTTATTTATTTTCTGCAATTTACCATTCTTAGACCTAGGACTGGTTAGATTAAGGACTAAACCAATTAACTGAAATTTGAATAACATAGTATTGGGTGGAGGTGAGATGATAGTATGTTAGGGAAGCCATTTTGGCGGAACTAGCCGAAACTACCGATCCAAGACCTAAGCTAGTTAGACCAAAATCTTTCAAGGAGTAACTTGAAAATGGATTTTCAATAAAAGGTTTTGTCAAGGAAAGGGTTGATAATCCAAGAAGGCTACGGCCAAAGAAGGCTTAGTGTCTCGCCAAGACCTGAAAGCCGATTATTGAAAACCAAATTCACTTTACTATTGTCAGATTTGAATCTAACACAGATTTCAATTAATCTTAGACTCAACCATTGTTTTCAAAAATAATTTTAAAACATAATTAATTGGTTTTTCAAAATTAAGTTAATTTTTCAAAACTAATCATAATTTTTCAAAATAAAATCTTTACTTCTATTAAAAACTGTGTCACAATAACCCATAAGTTAATGTGATTGATAACTAGATACCGGGTGAGATAGTTAGGACTTAAGTTAATTCAAAATCTGATTTCTGTAATGTTGTCAAATAAAAACATTTATTTTAGAGTTGAATTGAATTGATTGTTGGTTGGTCATTAAAGACAAACCAGGTCAAAATAGTCAAACCTGGTCAAATAGTCAAACTGGTCAATAGTCAAACAATGGCCAGCTCGGTCGCCCAAGACCTCTCGGGCGCCCCTCACCTTCTCTTCGACCAAGACAGCAAAAGCTGTCAAAACCTAGCTAAGCTAGGCGCCCGAGACCTATCGGGCGCCTAAGCCTTTATGTCAATTCGAGGCAGCAAAAGCTGCCACGCATGGCAGTTGACTCCAAGCGCCCGGGTCCTCACGGGCGCCCCCAAGGACAGTGTCAAAACTGAAAAAGCTGCATTTGGCAGCTTACACCTGACTCCAGGCGCCCGATTCCTCCCGGGCGCCCGACTATCCTCTATATAAGGCCACCGAAACTTCATTCACTTGCCACACCAAAAACAAACCTCCTCCCTATCTCTTCTTCTCCCAAGGCGCCCGAATGATCCTCTCGTGTCGTCGAACGCTCCACTTCAACCATGCCTCCCCGGATGGCTACCCGGTATCAATTTTTCATGCATTCATAATTAATTCTTTTTAGTTATTTCGCTAAATGCATGTTTCCTATTATGTTAGAAAACGCCGTACTATTCAACCCAACCCCGGGACCGAGCCTAGCCCTGACCCTAGGTTTCCAACCATATAACTATTCAATAAGTTCGCTAGGACGACCTATAAACCTATCAAAACAAGCTTCTTAAATAGGCAGTTTTTCACTCAATCCTGTCTAGTAGCTATGGACGTCATCAATTTCTATCAACTTGATCGACTTGTTTTCTGCACTCATCCTGTGAATACGACCCTATGTGCAGAATTTTACAACAACTTAGTAAGACAAGATGATCTTAGTTATATCACCACTGTACAAGGAATGCCCTTGATTGTCACGCCCTTGTTGTTTAACAGATTCCTTGGACTGCGATCTTCCCAGTCAACTTGATCGACTTGTTTTCTGCACTCATCCTGTGAATATGACCATATGTGCAGAATTTTACAACAACCTAGTAAGACAAGATGATCTTAGTTATATCACCACTGTACAAGGAATGCCCTTGATTGTCACGCCCTTGTTGTTTAACAGATTCCTTGGACTGCGATCTTCCCAGTCCACCTTCTGCTGTTACCCTCCTAGAGATCCTCCCTTTCCTCCTTCCTACTTCCATATTGATCTGGACACCCTTTATTCATATTTCTATAGAAATGCCCGAGACCCTTTGGTTAGTCGGTTTCAATCAGTAGATCTCCAGGTCCAAGACTACGCTTTTTATAGAGTTCTAGTCCGTTGCATCCTACCCTTGACCACTAGGGATGTCGCGACCATGCGACCATTCCATACCTTCCTGTTGTATGCTTTGATCCATCACTTAGACATAGATATTGGACTTTGTTGGTGCAGAAAGCACCATATCGAACCTTGTTTTGATATTGGCAAAGGATTCAAAGTTATGTTTATTTGTGATCTAATAAAGTTACTTGAGTGTGCAGAAAGAAGTCCTGGCGAAGGGATGTTAGGCACCTGGCAAAGGACTGCCAGGAAACAAAGTCCTAGCGAAGGGCTGCTAGGCACCTGGCGAAGGACTGTCAGGAAACAAAGTCCTAGCGAAGGGTTGCTAGGCACCTGGCGAAGGACTGCTGGGCACCTAGCGAAGGGCTGCTAGGAGTCGAAGACCTAGCGAAGGACTGCTAGGTACCAGGCAAAGGACTGCTTGGAACCGAAGACCTGGCGAAGGATTGCTAGGCACCAGGCGAAGGACTGCTTGGTACTGAAGACCTAGCGAAGGACAGCTAGGCACCTGGCGAAGGACTGCTGGGCAAAAGTCCAACCGGAGGAGTCGGTTGGCAATAGGTAAATTCTCCTGAGAGGAGTAGGTGAGGACGCGTTCCCCGTCGAGGGAATAGTAGGCGTCGGTTCGACCTAGGGTTCCATTTTGGAGACCCAATGTCAGAACCAAGACAACTACGGCTGTAAGACTCACTAACATACTTGCATTATCATGTTTGGTACTAACCCTGGATGCAGGACCGAAGGAAAGAGTTTCTGCAGCTCAGAAAGCCTCAAAGGAAAGAGGCAGCAGCTGGGTTGGGTGCCCGGGAGGTCCCGGGCGCCCCAGGTAAAAGCCAAACAAGAGTTAAGCAAGAAAACGCTTCGGAAGCTCACTGGGCGGGGCACCCCCATGCTCCTGGGTCCCCCCGTGCTCCCGGGCGCCCCGGATGCCTCGGGCGTCCTGGGTCCAAGCCAACGAAGCAGATAGAGTTCAAGCCAGCGAGAAGCCAGCGACCGAGTCAACCCGGGCGCCCCCTGCGTCCCGGGCGCACCCGTCAAACCTCAGCCCGATCCTAGAGGGATAATGGCTGACCGAGAGTTTGCCGGATCAAGTGACACGTGGAGGGTGCCCCCAACGTCCGGGCGCCCCCAGGCTCACTATATAAGGAGCTCGACCCCCAAGACTTCTAAAGACATTCTTCCAACGCCAATACGCTCTTCGACTCAAGCGCTCTGCTCCAGAAACCTCCCATCTCGAGATATAAACGCCGCCGACGACCCTCTGCTCCGAAGTACAATCCACACCGGGAGTCGGTAACGAAGAGTTTTAAGTTTCAGTTTACTGTACTACAATTGTGTTATTCTGCTGTAAACATTTTGCGCACATATAGAATTGCCCGCAATAAACGGTCAACGACCGTGGGCCTTGGAGTAGGAGCCGACCGCGACTCCGAACCAAGTAAATCCTTGTGTTTGAGTTTGGTTTTCGTGTTAATTTTCCGCTGTGCATTCTCTCTCTAAATCTGAAACGGTTTACGATATTCACCCCCCCTCTATCGTATTCTATCGATCCAACAGACTTCACATATTCCACACCATTCTACATGCATCCAACATTACTACTCAGGATCGGGTACACACCTCTTATTGCCACATCATCACCTCTCTTCTTCATCATCACGGTCGCGATATTACCGATGGAGAGATGACTTCGATGACTGAATTTGACGAGATTGGGTATAGAAACTTTTCCCTAGCAGGCATAGATGACTCGGGTACCGAGGTTTTATCATGTAGACGTCAGAGAGCCGGAGTCCAGATCGATTCCGATGAGGAGGTAGATGTCGATGTCGTAGATCTCGCTGCCGAGATTCGAGAGCAGATGGACGATCCCCCACCGCCGATGCTCGACGAGAGAGTGACACTACTTCAAATAGAGATTCATAGCCTTCGAGAGGAAGAGGAAGCCCACTACATCGAGATAGTCTACGCGATTTGGGCAAAGCACGATGTAAACCGAGCCTACCATAACGAGCACATGGAAGCTATTCTAGCCGACCGCCAGACGAGAGATACACACCACACTGAGTACATGGATGCTCTCCGAGATGAACATGAGGCAAATCAGGCCCGACATGACGAGGTGATGTCTTTGTTCCAAAATTGGCAGCCCGGTCCATTCTTCCCTCCGGGCCTCTCCTCTTAGACTCCAAATGACTTTAGATGCTTTATTGTACTATTGACTGATGTTTGACTTGTGTTTGACTGTGCTGGTCCTCGCTTTGACCAGTTGACTTCTATGCACTTATCATATCTAGTTGCTAGTTGTTTACTTGATGAATTATATGCTTTTTATCAATTACTAAGTTAGGGTTATGCATGGTAGAATAGGACTGCTCTAATTATATATATATATTTTTAAAAAAACTATTTTATTTTCTGCAAAATCATTTCTTTATTTATTTAAAATAATTTTTCCGATTAATTTTTTTTAAAAAATTACCCCCTTCAAAACTAGAGCTTTTTCACAAATGGACTTAGCCTAGGCCCTAACCCTAGAACTGCATCCACCTATAGATCTAGAAGCCAACATCTCACAAGCACCTTAGGGTACTTTTGATTGATAACCTAGAATGGGTTGAGATGCTTAGGTCTTTTGCCTTGATTCATGATGCTTTAAGTCAGTGCATCTGCAGTAATTGGGGCACTAAATACCAATTAAACAGTAATCAGGTTAAGTGTCAAGCTTAGAAAAATCTAACTTGATCAGATCACTTAACTTGACTAACCCTAGCGAAAGATGCTGTTTATAACAGTTAGTAAGTAACTAATTGGGTTAGACAGGACCCGAAAGCGGAAATTTAAATTAATTTGGTCCAGTTTAAAGTTAGAATTGGTTCGGTACAACATCTTACTTTGATTACTCATTTTTTTACTATATTTTTTATTGATCTATGGCAAAGAGGGAGAGATTGGAAAGGAGAGAAAAGAAGGTTTCAAAATTTTTCAAATTTAAATCTTTTTTCCAAAAACTTTTATCTCCTTTTTTGAAAAAGTAAAGTTACTTAAGTTCTTTTTGAAAGTTAATTTTCTAAGTACTTATTCTGAAAATTTTTTGGAAATTTTTTTTAGGTCAAAATTGTGCTTGAAAAGTATTTCTAAGTATTTAAACTACTTGAAAAATATTTCTAAGTGTTAAAACTTCAGAATAAGTTTAGAAAATTTTCTAAAGTGCAAAAAATAAGTATTTTGGAAATTATTTTCGAAATTACTTGTTTTCAAAAATTATTCTAAGCACTTACTATAAATGGCTGGTTGAAAATTTTTCTAAGTGCAAAGTTCTCCTGAAAATTTTCCAAGTGACCAACTCAAAATAATTTTTGGAAAATGTTTTCTAACTTAAAAACCTTTTTTGAAAATTTTCTAAGTATTGAAAACCTGAAAAAAGTTTCACTTTTAGACTTAGAAACTTTTTCAAAAATCCCATGAACTTTTGAAAAACTCAGGGGGAGATTTCTTCCAGGGGGAGGAAGTTAAATTTAGTTACTTTACCTACTTATCTGTATGTTTAACTTAACTTTTTGAACTGGGTTGCCATAAATCAAAAAGGGAGAGATTGTTGGTGCAAGCAGCACCTAGGTCAAACCTGGGTTTTGATAATGGCAAAGGGTTCAAGAGTTATGATGTTATTGTTGTCTAATGTGTTTACTAAGTGTGCAGGAAGAAGTCCTAGGTACACTAGGCACGAAGTCTTGGCCAGGGGTTGGGCACAGAAAAGCTGCTCGGAAGGTGGGCACGAAGTCCTGGTCGAGGACTGGGCACGAAGACCTGGTCAGGTGGATTGGGCAAATGTCCAACCGGAGGAGCCGGTTGGCAAAAGATAAACTCTCCTGAGAGGAGTAGGTGAGGACGCGTTCCCCGTCGAGGGAACAGTAGGCGTCGGTTCGACCTATGGTTCCATTTGAGAGACCCGAAGTCAGAACTAAGACAGCTACGGCTGTAAATATTGACTAATATTCTTACCTTGTTTGTTTTGGAATTAACCTTGGTTGCAGGGACCGAAGGAGTGTGTTTCTGCAGCTCAGAACGCCCCAAAGGAAATGGGCAGGCAGCTGGGCTAGGCGCCCGGGAGGTCCCGGGCGCCCAAGGTCAAAGCCAAACAAGCAAAGAAGCAAGAACGCTTCGAAATCACAGTGGGCTAGGCGCCCGGGAGGTCTCGGGCACCCAAGGTCAAAGTCAAAGAGTAATCGAAGCAAAATCAGCCACGAAGCCAGCGGACTAAGTCAAGCTAGGCGCCCAGGAGGTCCCGGGCGCCCCAGCCAGCTCTAGAGGCCGATTCAAAAGGGATAATTGCTGACCGAGCTGCAGATGAAGTTTCTCCAATCTGAAGGCACGTGTCAGGCGCCCTCGGCGAATTAGGCGCCCCAGGAGCACTATAAAAGGGGCTCAACCCCAAGGCTTCAAGAACACAACTTTCTAACGCCTCTAAGCTTTTCGTTCAAGCGCTCTGCTCTGGCAAACTCCGATCTCGACATTCCAACGCCGACGATGACCCTCTGCTCCGAAGTACGATCCACATCAGAGCGTCGGTAACGAAAAGTGTAATTCTTCATTTACTGAAATATTCTTGTATTAAAATCTGTAAACCTTTGCGCGATTATAGAATTGCCCGCAGTAAACGGTCAAGGACCGTGGGCCTTGGAGTAGGAGCCGACCGCGACTCTAAACCAAGTAAAAGACTTGTGTTCTTTGTGTGATTGTTGTGTTTTCCGCTGCATTTTCTCTTTCCTTAATCCGAAAAAGATTTTAACAATATTCACCCCCCCTATCGTTTTTCTCAATCCAACATCCACGAGCTTATGAACGGACGTGACCTAATAAGGTATACTCTGAACTTGTTCCCAAGGAACACACTATGGGCATCTATGGTAGATGCCTACAAGGTGTCTAGGAACCTTTCCGAAATTAAATTAGATGAGTTATTTTTTGAATTAGAATTACACGAGCAAACTAATGCTACATTGGTCGAGAAGAGTATAGCTTTTGTTGTAGGGAAAACGCTAGGAAGATCTCAGAAGAAGAAACAACCACCATTAACCGAGTCCGACTCAGATTCAGAGTTTGAAGATGATGGAGATCGTCCAAAACTGGTCCGATTGGCTCGTGACTACTACAAGATGCTCAAGAGTCAAACGAACAAAAAGAAGACTAATCGGAAGAAGGAAGATCCAGCTGAACCCTCAACAAGCCAAAAGAACAAAGGTAACGTAACCTGCTACGAGTGCAACAAGAAGGGACATTTCAGATCAGAGTGCCCCAACTTGAAGGAGAACAAGAAAGCTCGGAAGAAGAAGGCACTTCAAGCCACCTGGGACAAATCATCCTCGGAAGAAGAAGAAGAAGCTCCGCACTCAAACCTCCTCGCGTTGACCGCCTCCGAAGACATCGACTCCGGAACGGAATCAGAACCGGATGAAGACATCGACACCGGAAAGCTCTTGATCTCGAAAGACGGACGAATTACGGTAAGAGGTTATCCTGAATCCAAACTTTACGATCTCATTTCATATTTGTCACGTAAGTTGGCGAAAGTCAACATCTGGGTTGAAACCTCCGACAGGAAGTCAAACTCCTGAAAGAGCAAGTCAACTCGAGTTCCTCAACCGAGTCAGTTTAAGAAGGAAACTCAACTCAAGTTCAAAAGCTTGAGGAAGAGAATTCCTTCTTGAAAACTCAAGTTAAGGAACTTAGAGTTACATTAGAACGATTCACTTCGGGTTCCAAGAATCTTGACATGATTCTTGGAAAATAGAAATCAATTCTAAATCGATCCGGACTAGGCTATCGAACCAACTCGCGACAACGGTCTTACTATTCCGTATTAAACTAACCTAGAACCTGAGTCCAAGCATGGGTCCCAAAGCTAAGTTTGAATAAACAAGCTAGACCAAACCAATATTGGATCCCCAAGGACAAGATTCACATCTTGTCTAACCCTTATCGAGGCTTTAGTCCAGGGGAGCTAATATAAAAACCATTTTTTATACTTAGATGATTTTTTGTTTGAATAATTGCTTGTTGCTTGTTTATTTCATTTTTGCAATTTCATTATGTTTAGACTTAGGAATGGTTAGTTAAGGACAAAAGAATTACTTGAAACTTGAACAACATAGTATTAGGTGGAGGTGAGTTGATAGTACGTTAGGGAAGTAGGGTAAGGCGTACCATACTTGGTCTGTTTAGTCCGGTGGAACTAGCCGAAGCTACCGAACCAAATCCTAAGCTAGTTAGACCAAAATTTCTCAAGAAGTAATTTGAAAATGAACTTTTGATAATAGACTTTGTCAAGGAAAGGATTGTTGCTCCAATAAGGCTACGACCAAAGAAGGTCTCTATGTCTCGCCAAGACCTGGAAGCCAATTTTATTATTGAAAGGAAAAAAGAAGATGTATTGCCTTTTGTTGGTTTTCGATCCGGGTTAATGGTAATCTTGCAGGTTTTTTTCAGTCCAAAAGAGGACTAAGACAAGGTGACCCTATTTCTCCTTTCTTGTTTATTATAGCATCAGAATTTTTATCCAGGGGTCTAGAAAAATTTTTCCTTAAAAATCCCAAAATGTTCTATTCAACGGGATGTGATATGAGGATATCTCATTTGGCTTTTGCGGATGATGTTATGGTCTTCTTGAATGGGTTAATTGATTGTGTAAAAAAGATAAAGCAGTACTTTGATGAATATGAGAAGCAATCTGGTCAATTGATTAATGTTGGGAAAAGTTTGATCTATCTATCTAAAAGTATACCTTCAACCCGCAAGAATTCAATACTAGCTATTACAAATTTTGTGGAAGGAACATGGCCTATGAATTATTTGGGAATCCCTATTTTCACTGGGAATAGAAAGTCAGTTTACTTTCAGCCGCTAATACAAAAAATTAGGAAGAAACTATTGGGGTGGAATATCTCAAGACTTTCCTATGGTGGCCGACTATTACTAATTCAAAGTGTTCTTGTTTCTATGCCTCTTTTCCAATTGCAGGTATTACTCCCTCCACTATCAATCTTACATAACTTGGAAATTGTTTTTGCAAGATTTTTCTGGGGTTCTATAGATATTAAAAGGAAAGCTCATTGGATTGCTTGGGGAGAAGCCAGCAAACCGAAAGCAGAAGGAGGATTAGGAGTACGAAAGTTGGCAGATTTTAGTGTGGCTATGGCGATCAAACTCTGGTATAGATTCAGAGAGCAAAACACCCTATGGGCTAAGTTCTTAACAAGATTGTATTGCAAATCAACACATCCAACTATTGTCAATTTAAAAGGCAAGGTTTCCCCGTGTTGGCGCCGTTTGATTAAGATAAGAAATTTAGCAGAGGAAAATATAGGCTGGATTTTGGATGATGGACAGTTGCATTTCTGGTTTGATACATGGCTGGATCATGTACCTCTATTCCAATCTTATTCCCCAATTGGAAACATTGATATAAGGGTGTCTGAATTCTTAGAAGGTCCTCATTGGAAGATGGAAAGAATAAACAGGCTGTTACCGGTCAATATAGCTTCCGAAATTGCAGAAATCCCTACAAAAATAGAAGAAGCTGATCATATCATATGGAAATTATCTTTGAATGGTATTTTCTCTCTAAAAACGGCATGGAATAATATCCGTCAAATTCAACCAGTGTCCACATTAAATTTAGCAATTTGGAGTGGCTTGCTTAATCCATCTATCTCTATTTTTGCATGGCGATTTATTAGATATAAATTACCTGTGGATAGTATTTTGCAACAAAGGGGAATTTATTTAGCATCAAAATGTCTTTGTTGCAATTCAATGGAAACTTGGGATCATTTGTTCTTTGATGGTCCCTTAGCAAAAGGAATTTGGTCTTATTTTGCTAATTTGTTTAATGTGAGCAGATTTTCTTTACTAAGGAATTGGATTATAGGCTCGGATTGGTCAAAGGGAGGGCATGTTCGGGAGGCTATGCCCTTCCTCATCTTATGGTTTTTATGGAAAGCTAGAAATGAAGCAAAACATCGAGGATTAAAACAAGTTGAGCAGAACATCAAAAGAAATATTATCCAATATCTAGTTATAGGTGAAGTGGCAGGGATCTTGAAAAGTAAGCATTGGAAAGGATTCACTTCTATTGCTAAAGCTTGGGGGATTCCTGTAAAAGCAGGTTTCAAAAATACTATTGTGATAGGCTATTGGAAAAGGCCGGATGTTGGATATAAACTTAACACAGATGGATGTTCGAAAGGCAATCCAGGTCAGTCTTCATATGGGGCTATAATTAGAGACCATACAGGACAATTTATCTTGGCGAAACATGGAACATTAGGAGTGATCTCAAATGTAAAGGCAGAATTGTTGGCCATTTTGTATGGGTTGGAGTTATGCGTTACCTACAATTATTTTCCAGTTTGGTTAGAATCTGATTCGATGATTGCTTTGAAAATTTTGCAGGCTTCTTCGGTTTGCTGGGATTTTAGAAATATAGTACTAAAAATCAGAGCGATTTTGGATAGATACAAGGTGTCTTATTCCCATGTATTCAGGGAAGGGAATGTAGCTGCTGACCATTTGGCAAATCAGGCTTTTCAGTTTAAGGGAGACAGAGTTCTGAAATTTCATGATCTTAACAAGGCTTTGTTTGGCATTTGTAAGGTGGATAAGTTGGGTCTTCCTTTTATTCGGTTGGATCATAAAGCACTTTAATTCAGGTTTTTAGAGTACTGGTGGATGGATTCTGCTATAATTGGGTTTGAAGATTATCTCAAGGATTTGTGTTATCCTGTATTTTTAGATAGGCTATTGCTCTGATCATTTCTTTTTCATTGATAAAATCATGTATTTTTAAAGAATTCTGAACAAGGGAGCTGCACTTTGCCCTGGAAAATATGGGAATTGTGTAAGATTCTTCAAGGTTTCTATTTTCAGAAAATGCGCAGATATTGTATTGATACTTTTCTTGGGCGAATCAATCAGTTTTATTTTGTGCCAACTCTTAATATGTTTATTGAGATTGTCTTGACAGTATCCTTTCAGTTCAAGCAAATATGTCTGTCTATTGCTCAGAGTTCTATATTTCATTATAATCCTGATGAAACCTTCTTGAGCAGTTTTTTCAGAACTTTGTACAGTTCAGCTACTTCCTTACTGCGGATTTGGGGTTGTGTCAGTTTTGCTTCACACTTCAAGGCTGCAGACTTGGAATTATGGATGATTGGGAATTTTTTGTATTATTCTGATACTGAACAAGGCTGCTGAAGCTTCATATGTCCTGTTTGGTTAAGTTTGTAGCTGATCATACTGTTTCCCTTTTGTTTTTTGCAGTGTTCTGTTACTGATCCAGGCCGCAAAAGTTTCATTTGTTTTGTTTGGTTACGGGCTGCAGATCTAATTAAGTTCAATGAACATGGAAAAAGGAGAACTGGTTCTAGTTTTGTGCCATTTAATAGTTACAAAATACCTGATGGGATTTTGTTCAGATGATAGGATAGGCTTGTATTGCTCTGATTCTGGACGCTTGACAGGTTAAGAAAATTCCTGACGTTTTGAACTTAGATCAGATCTTCTCTGGAAAAAGGTTAGCGTTTCATCTGGAAGGCATGTAGGATGTAAAATGGCCGAATCTGTTTGCTATTTATATTTTCAAGCAGTTTATATATGCATGCTACTTTAAACAAAATAAAGAGAATTTTAGATAAAAGAGAGGGGGTTTGTGGTTTGTGGTGGGTTGTATTGTTAATTCCTTTTGAGACCTTGTAATTCCATGTTAGAAGGTAAGGTCTAGCCCCCCTTCTAACTTGGGTTCTTTTTTCCTTTCAATAATAAAATGTTTACCATTAAAAAAAAAAAGACCTGGAAGCCAATTATCGAGACTCGCCTTTAAATAACTATTTGATAAATTTGAATTTAACACAAGTTTTAATTAAATCTTAGATTTAACATTAATTCAAAGATAAAAATTAATACATCTCACAAAACAGATAAGGAAATCTGTTTTGTCATTTAGAATTGGGTGAGCTGTCTATGACCTAATAATGTAGTTCAACCCAACTCTTTAATATTTTTCAAAATTAATTCAACATTTTTCAAAATTAATTCAATATTCTTTTCAAAAATCAATTCTACATTTTTCAAAATTAACTCTTCAACATTTTTCAAAATCAATTCTACATCATGTTCAAAATCAATTCTACATTCTTCAAAATTAAATATTTTTTTTTCAAAATTAATTCAACATTTTTTTTCAAAATTAATTCAACACTTTTCAAAATTAATTCAATATTTTTCAAAATCAATTCTACACTGAACATTTAATCACCTAAAATTTTTCAAAAATAATTCAACTCATACTGAAAACCTATCTCACAAAAACCCATAAGGTCAACATGCTTGATAACGTTAGATGTGGGTGAGATAGATTAGGTAGTGAAATTCAATTCAATCTATCCTTACCTCTACCTAAATGGATCCAAATCAAACATACTTTATGTGTAGAAACATAAAGATTTGGACCAGTGGATGTTGGATAGTGGATGCTCTAGACACATGACTGGGGATAAATTGAAGTTCACCAAAATCAAGTTCAAAAACCTAGGTTCAGTGGCATTTGGCAACAATGCCACACTTAAAGTAATTGGGTCAGGTAACATTGAACTACTCTGATTTTATTATTAAAACAGTATTATTGGTTGAAAACTTTAAGTTTAATTTAGTTAGCATTAGCCAACTTTGTGATACTGGTTATATTGTTACCTTCACCAATTTTGACTGCCTGATTAGGAATCTATAAGAGTCAGAAGTAACACTTAAGGGTAGTAGGAAAAACAATGTTTACATAATCAATCTACCCATAATACCTAAATGTTTTCTAACTCAATTAGAAGAAACCAACCTTTGGCATAGAAGACTAGGTCACACTCATACTAAATTAATTTAAAAAATAACTCAACTTGGATTGGTTAAAGGTGTACCTAAAATTAAAAACTTTGAAAATACCATCCGTAATTCATGTCAACAAGTTAAACAAACCAAATCAACGCACAAATCAACTTAGTCAGACTTAACCCAAGAGACACTTGAGCTTCTACACCTAGACCTATTTGATTCACATGGAGCCAAGTCACTAAGTGGGAATCGGTACTGCTTAGTAATCATTGATGATTACTCTAGGTTTACCTGGGTTAGGTTCTTAAAAACTAATGATGAAACATTTAACTCATTTAATAACTTGTGAAAAATGATAGAAAATCAAAATGACATAAAATTAAAAGACTTAGGAGTGACCATGGGGGAGAGTTTGCAAATCAGAGATTTGAGGAATTTTATAAAATTAATGGGTATGCCCATGAGTTTTCATGTCCTAGAACTCCCCAACAAAATGGAATAGTTGAAAGAAAGAATAGAACCTTTCAGGAAGCCGCTAGGACCACACTCAACGAATATAACCTAACTAATCAATGTTGGGCAGAGGCGGTAAATACAGCTTGTTATATACAAAATAGGGTCTTAATTAAAAGAAGATACAATAAGACACCCTATGAAATTTATTATCACAGGTTACCAAATTTACATTACTTAAGGGTTTTTGGGTGCAAAGTCCATATTTTGAACACTAAGGACTACCTAGGTAAGTTTCAATCAAAATCAACCCCAGGATTCTTTTTAGGATATTCAACAACAAGTAGAGCATATAGGGTTTACAATAGACAATCCCATAAAATTGAAGAAACCACCAACTTAATATTTGATGAAGAAATTGAAACAAAACCTATTGACAATCAAAACTTAAACAATTCAAATCTTGATTAAGAAGATATTGAACCATTAATTGAACCACTAATTGAACTATCAATTGAACCGACTACTGAGGCATCAACTGAACCTGAACCAACCCAAGTAGTTGAACCGATCGCTGAACCAAACCTACCAGTTGGATCTAAGGCTGAACCTAGTTCTAGGAGAACAAAGAAACCCAGACTCAATCATCCATCTGACCAAATCTTGGGTGATCCAGCCTTAGGAGTCAAAATAAGGTCTTCTTATAGAAATCTTAGTCAAATTGCTCTAATTTCAAAAATAGAACCTAAGACTATAGAAGAAGCCCTACCTGACCCAGATTGGATCATAGCAATGCAAGAAGAACTAGCCCAATTTGATAGAAACCAAGTCTGGGAGTTAGTACCTAAACTTGAAGGTAAGTCAATCATAGACACTTAGTAGAAACAAGCTAAATGACCAAGGGGAGATAGTTAGAAATAAAGCTCGCTTGGTAGTTAAAGGATTTAGTTAAGTCGAAGGGTTAGATTATGATGAAACCTATGCCCCCGTAGCCAGACTTGAATCAATTAGGATGTTACTAGCTTTTGCAGCCCATAGAGGTTTTAAACTATACCAAACGGATGTCAAGTCTGCCTTTCTTAACGGGTTCATAAAAGAGGAAGTATATGTAGGGTAACCCCTAGGTTTTGAGGACTTAGACAATCTTGAGTATGTGTATAAACTTAGGAAAGCCCTTTATGGGTTAAAACAAGCACCTAAGGCCTGGTACGAAAGACTATCAACCTATTTGATTTCTAAGGAATTTAACCAAGGTCAAATTGACTCAACATTATATATTAAAACCTTAGAACAAGACATATTTATAGCTCAAATATACATAGATGATATAATATTTGGGTCACCAAATTCTAACTTTTTAAAAGAATTTGTCAAAATTATGGAGAGTGAGTTTGAAATGAGTTTGGTAGGTGAGCTAAACTTTTTCTTAGGTCTCCAAATAAAATAAACCAGGGATGATAACTATGTTCATCAATCCAAATATGCAAGGGAATTAATTAAAAAATTCAAAATGGAAAACTCTAAAAGCTTAAGTACTCCCATGACCACAAATGTCAAAATAGACAATGACCCTAAAGTAAATCAGTTGACCAAAGGATATACATAATTATGATTGGTAACTAATTATACTTAATTGTTAGTAGACCTGACATTTTGTTCGCTATAGGAATGTGTGCTAGATACCAAACCTGTGCTAAGGAATCACACTTAGTAGCACTAAAAAAAATCCTAAGGTACATTAAAGGTACCCTAAATGTAGGTATTTGGTATCCTAGGACATCCAATTTTGAATTATTAGGATACTCAGACTCTGACTATACCGGTTGCAAACTAGATAGAAAGAGTGCAAGTGGAAGTTGTCAATTACTAGGGCACAGTCTAGTCAGTTGGTGCAGTAGAAAGCAACACTGCGTAGCCTTATCCACAACTGAAGCAGAATATGTTGACCTAGGAGAGTGTGTAGCATAACTTTTATGGATGATGCACACTCTTAAGGACTTCTAGCTAGACTATGCCCAAACCAAAGTGTTCATTGACAACACAAACTCAATAAATCTTACGAAAAACCCAATTCATCACTCCCGAACCAAACACATTGAAGTAAAATATCATTTTGTTAGGGATCACGTAGCCAGGGCCGAGATTGTACTTATGCATGTGGATTCGAAATCTAATTTAGCCGACATCTTTACTAAACCCTTACCTGAGTCTGAGTTTACCTTACTAAGAAGGCTGTTAGGATTGTACTTAGTAGAATAGGACTGTTCTAATTGTTTTCTTAAAAATGTTTTTTTTTAAAAACTAGTATTTCATATCTTTCGAAAAATCATTTTTTTTAAGTCTTGAATTTTAAAATTCTTTTCCGACTTAGATTTTTCAAAAAATTTACCCCCTTTTAAAACTAGGGTTTTTATACGCAAATGGATTTAGCCTAGGCTTTAACCCTAGAATTGCATGCACCTATAGATCTAGAAGCCACCATCTTACAAGCACATTAGGACACTTTGATTGATGACCTAGACTGGGTTGAGATGCTTAGGTCTATGCCTTGACTCAAGATGCTTTAAATCAGTGCATTTAGAGTAGGTGGGACGATAAATACAATTGAACAACAATCAAGTTAAGTGTTCAAGCTTAGAAAATCGAACTTGATCAGATCACTTAACTAGACTAACTCTAGTGAAAGCTGCTGTTATATAACCGTCAATAAGTAGCTAACTGGGTTAGACAGGACCCGAACAAGTTCATTTTAATTAGTTTGATCCTTTTTGCTGCTTGGGTTCACTAGAATTGGTTCAATACGTATTTAAATTTTAGTTTAACTGGCTCTGATTAGAAATTGACTCGCAATTGGTGGTCAATCATTTTTTGATATATGGCAAAGGGGGAGAGAGTAAAAGAAAAGTAAAATTTTTCATTTTTTTTTACAAAATGTAAAGTTAAATTTTCAAGTACATTAAAACATTCATTTCTTTTTCTTGGAATTTTTTTTTAAGTGAAATTTTTTTTCTAAGTGAAATTTTTTTTCTAACTGAATTTTTTTTAAGTGAAAATTTTTCTTAAGTGAAATTTTTCTTAAGTGAAATTTTTATTCTAAGTGATTTTTGTTAAGTGAAAATTTTTTCTAAGTCAAAATTTTCTCCAAGTGTAAATTTTTCAAAAATTTTCTAAGTGCAATTTTTTGTGAGCAAAATTTTCTCCAAGTGCAAATTTTTTAAAATTTTTCTAAGTGCAATTTTTTGTGTGCAAAATTTTCTCCAAGTGCAAATTTTTCAAAATTTTTCTAAGTGCAAAAAGATTTTCAAGTGAACAATATATCATAAAGTGCAAACTCTTTTAAGTGTGGAAATGTTTTACAAATTTTTGTGGGGCCTTAAACTTTCAAAACTTCAAAAGTTGTGCAAAATACTTGGTCAAAATTTGGTATCACAAAAAGACTTTAACTTGGTTTTCCTCTAACAAAAACTTAGCCTGTCTTTGAAAAACTACATATCATGGAAAGCTTTAGGGGGAGAATTTCTATTTCAGGGGGAGCTTAGTACTTGTTTTTTTTAAAATTGGTTTTCTTAAAAGAGAGGAAAATAAAATTGTTTTGTTAATATATATCTACTTTACATGTTTTAAACTTAACTTTTTGAACCAAGTTGCCATAAATCAAAAAGGGGAAGATTGTTGGTGTCGGAAGCACCAAGATCAAACCTAAGTTTTGATAATGGAAAAGGGTTCATAAGTTAAGGTTACCTCGTGATCTAATGAAGCTTATTTAAGTGCGTAGGAAAAGTCATAGGTAAACTAGGCACGATGTCCTGATTCGAGGAATTGGGCAATAAGTCCTGGTCGAGGGTTGGGCACCGAAGACCTGACCGGGGGTTGGGCACCGAAGATCTGACCGGGGGTTGGGCAATAAGTCCTGGTTGCAGACTGGGCATGAAGATCTGATCTGAAAGATTAGGCAAAAGTCCAACCGGAGGAGCCGGTTGGCAAAAAGGTAAATTCTCCTGAGAGGAGTAGGCGAGGATGCGTTCCCTGTAGGAGGGAACATTAGGCGTCGGTTCGACCTAGGGTTCCATTTTGGAAGCCCAAAGTCAGAACCAAGACAACTCTGGCTGCTTTTTGGACCTAACATATATATTGTTTGTGTTTTGTAACTAACCCTGGTTGCACTTCCCAGGCGCCTGATCATACAGGCGCCTGTGTTGATACAGGCACCCCAGATGAGGGTTTTCCAGTAGTCTCGAAGCAAAGCCTCCACGTCAGCAAAGGAGGTCAGGCGCCCCAGTCGACTCAGGCGCCCCAGTTGATGGGATAAGCACTGGCCAAGTACGTGGATGAGGATTCGCACAGAAAGGGTCACGTGTCAGACACCCCCTTCAATACAGGCGCCCAAGAAGACCTTATATAAAGGGGTTCACCCCCTTGCTTTCAGACACAATTGCTTCCAACGAAAAAGTTCAAGCGCTCTGCTCCAAACACTCTGTGCTCAAGTCTCAAACGCCAACGATAACCTGCGGCTCCGATCTTCGAATCTTCTCCGATCGTCAGTATTTTTTTAATTAATTGTTGTACTTAAATTCTGTATTCAAACTTCAAACTTGTAACTGTTTTGTGAAATATAGAATTACGCAACGTAAACGGTCAAGGACTGTAAGCCTTGGAGTAGGAGCCGATCTAGACTCCGAACCAAGTAAAAGAAAACCTTGTTAGAATTGTTGTGAATTTTCCGTTGTGTAATTGCTCTTATTTTTAATCCAAAAAGATTTTATCGATATTCACCCCCTCCTCTATCGATTCTAAATGATCCCACACTATCATTCCTAACCTACTATCAGCTTGCCCCACCCTAATAATTGGTTGTACAAGTTTCAATCAAGTCTGGTCCTTATCTAACCGTTTCTATTCCTAAGCATGACAATTTCACAGAAAAATAAATAAACAAACATTCAAGTAATTTTTACGAGCATGCAAAGAAGTCATCTAATAATAAAAATAGTTTTTCTATTGGCTCCCCCTAGACTAAAGCCTCGATATGAACTATCTAGGAAATGGATTTTGTCCTTGGGGATCCAATAGTGATTTGGTCTTGCTTGATTTGTCAAGCTAAGTTTTGGGGACCCATGCTTGTACTCGGGTGCTAGTACGGTTCAGAATTGAATAATACGATCTATACCGTGAGTTAGTTCTATACCTAAGTCCGGATTGGTTAAGAATGATGTTTTGTTTTCCAGGAATCATGTCAAGATTCTTGGAACCCAATGTAAACCACTCTAGGGTAACTCTAAGTTCCTTGACTTGAGTTTTTAAGGAGGAATTCTCTTCCTTGAGTTGTTGGACATGAGTGGAGGTTTCTTCTTGAACAGTCTAAGTCAAGGGACTTAAGTTAGCCTCCTCCTTAAGGGCTTTTAATCTGGACGTTGGATTTAGCCAACTTATGTAATAGATAAGAGATAAGATCATATAGTTCAGATTTAGGGAAACCTCTTATAGTGAGTTGGCCATTTTCTAACATGGAGATTGTTCTGGTTCCATGGCTTTGCTACGACTCTATGATTTGGACTTGATGTCGAGTTCGTCTGATGTCATTAGAGCGAGGAGGTTCAAGTGGAGTACTTCTTCTTCGTCTTTCGAGGATGACTCGTCCCACGTATCTTGGAGTGCCTTCTTTCTTTCATTGCTTCTTTCTTCCTTTAAGTTGGGACACTCCGATTTGAAATGACCCTTCTTGTTGTACCCATAAAAGATGATCTCCATCTTGTTCTTCTTGCTCGTGCTTGACTCAGTTGGATTATCTAGTGACTAAACCAATTTCTTCTTCCTCTAACTTTTGTTTTTTTGTACTTAGTCCAAAACATCTTGACTAACTCGGTGTAGTCAATGACATCTTCGTCAGATTCCGAGTTAGAATCATACTCGGGTTTAGGTTGTGGCTTTTTCTTCTTGATTTTACCTGCAACAAAAGTAATTCCTTTCTCAACCTGTGTAGTATTTGTTTGTTCATGCAATTCAAACTCAAAAAATAATTCATCTAGGTAAATTTTAGCAAGGTCTCTAGAAACCTTGTATGCATCCACCATGGATGCCCACAATATGTTTCTTGGGAAAGAGTTTAGTGTATATTGTATTAGATCTCGATTCTCTACCTTGTGGTCAATTACATGAAGACTGTTCATCAGCTCTGGGATGAGTGCGTGTAGTTGTGCAGTAGTTTCTGAAGGAGATCATAGGTTGGCAAGAGGGGGATGAATTGTCCCAAAAAAATGAAAATACTATCTTTTGTTCTTGTTCAACAAAGATGTTAGTTAATTAAAGAACAAATCATAACATATATAGAAAGAAAACTATAACAGGAAAAGAAAGAGACACACATATGTTTACTTAGTTGCAACCAGGATGGTTGCTAATCCAATGCAAGTATAGCACAGATCTCCTGAATAGCTCTTTCGGGTGGAGAAGCCTCTTACAAAATAAAATGCTCAGAAAAATAGAGAAAGATTACAATGAACTCATTTGCAGTGATTGTTGCTTTGGAACTGAGCTCTAGGGGCATATTTATAGTCTCGAAAAATTCTATCCGAATGTTGACGTGGCACTATAGGGGCGCTCGAGTGCTTGAGGGCGCCTAACATGTGGCCTAGAAGTTTATCACTTCGCAACGTCCGCAAACAACTAGCTGTGGATGAATTTTCATATATAAGGCACCTGTATGAACTGGGGCGCCCGGGTACTTGGGCGCCCAAGAGCTTAGGGGCACTCGAGTATATGGGTGCCCTAAAGTATACAGGCACCCAAGTCCAATTTGGTCAACACCTTGCTGACCAATCTTATGACGGGTCTTCTTGGGTGATTTCGGGCCTTCTAGAGTTGGGCTCACCGGACCCTCCTCTGACCTTCTCCTCGAGCGTGCTTCCCTCCAGCTTCTCATCCCTCGAATGTCGCACGCGTCCTTCTTGCTCCACCGTTGTACTCTTCCGCAGACTTTTGTGTCCATCGGATGCATCGAGCCCATCCACTCCCTTCCCGTGCCATCCTTCTCATCCACTGCGTCCTCCACTCAACTTCCTGTGCTCCTAAGCTCCTGCACCCTTAGACACAGGGATTAAAAACTAACAGGACCAAACTTGACTCAGTTGATCATATCAAAACAAACCTGAGGTACATACAATTTTACCTTCTTGCATCTTTATGTTGTACAACTTGTTTAGAAGCAGGTCTCGCTTGCTTATCTTTGTGTCGGAGGTCCCTTTGTGAAGTTTGATTAACTTGTTCCAAAGTTCCTTCGCACTGTTGAAGGGGCCAACGCGGTTAAGCTCCACTTTTGTGAGGCCACACTGGAGAATTTGAGTCGCCGCCGTGTCATCTTTTATCTTCTTCTTCAGGGTAGCATCTCATTCAGTGTATCCCTAAAGTTCATCTTGAGCGTTCCTTATTATTTTGAGGCCGTGTTGGATAATGATCCACATTTCTACCTGAGTTTTCTGGTAGACTTCCATGCGGCTCTTCCAGTAGCTGAAGTCTTCTCCCGAGAAGAGAGGAGGATGAGCAATGCTATATCCATCATATTGGGCCATTTAAGATAGAGAAATTCTCGAAGGAAATGAAAATAAGAAAACTTGTCCCAAGACTTGGTCTTGGATTAGCAGTGCGGGAAGAAATATAAGTAAATGAAATCTCGAGTGGTATTGCACCAACTTCGAGAATTGAAAAACTTCCGAGTGAAAAAAAATAAAAATAAAATCAGAAATAGGCAACAATACCTTTTCTAATTAATTTGAAAATTCGAAAAAAATGGCTCAACTGGTGGTTTCACTGAATTTGAGCAAACTCACTCTGATAACACTTGTGGGATCAGTGAGATCGATAGGGGAGGTGAATATCGATTCCAAAAATTCTCGAATTTAGAATGGAGTAAATGCAGCGGAAAGAATAAATACAAGTTAAAACCATCACCAACAAGTTTTGTTTTTACTTGGTTCAGAGTCTGTAATGGCTCGTACTCCAAGGCCCACGGTCTTTGACCGTTTTCGTTGGGTAATTCTTTAAGATCACAAAATAGTTATAGATATGCAATTTATGTACAAAAGAAATGAGCTTAATACCAACAACTTTGACTGAAATGAAAAGGAGAGCGCGTTGTTGTCGGAGTAGTGTTTCGGAGTTCATGGATTGCTTTAGAATAGCACACTTGAGTGCAAATGATGTGAAAACTTGATGTCGAAAGTTGTGGCTTGAAACCCCCTTTTATATAAGCACTCGGGCGCCCGAGTGCCTATAGGGGAGCCCGAACTCAGCAATTTAGCCGAGTTGTGATCCCTTGACCAAGGCCAAATCCTATCCTTCTTGGGCACTTGAGTGGCTCTAGGACGCCTACATTGGTCATGTAGCGCATCCAATAAACAACCACCAACTCAGCCTCACCCAGGCTGTGTTTTACGCACAGGGGCACTCGAGACCTCTCGGGCGCCATGGAGGCTGCTGATCTCCAATTTCATCAGTTGCAACACAGGGTTAGTCCGAAATACAAATAACATATAATATATATGAAATGAATGCATGTTTGACAACCGGAGCTGTTAGATCCTGACTTTGGATTTCAAAATAAAATTCTAGGTCGGACCAATGCCTACTGGTCTCTCTTCTGGGGAATGCGCCCTCACCTACTCCACTTTAGAGAAGTTACATTTTTCCAACCGGCATCTCCGATTGGACTTTTGCTCAGCCTTCAAAGCTTCTGGATAATGAGACGTCCGTACCTCGACCCATTCCTACTTTTGGGACCTTGACGTTTAGCTAGATAGGGGAGGGGTGAATAACTTCTTTTTGATTTTCTCTACAAGAATGAAAGCTAAAATACAAAAACAATATCAAACAAGATCAATTAACAAAGGAAACAATGCTAACTCCCTTGATTTACTTGGTATCCACCTCCAAGAGGTGACTAATCCAAGGATCCACACCACATAATCAAGCTTTACTATGATCTTCTCCTTGAAGGTGGAGAAACCTTCACAAGATGTCCTCTTCCTCCTTTACAAGATAGAATTTAGAGTATGAGGAAGAGAGTAAGCTATGGAGGCTTTGAGCACTTAGAATAGGATCTTGCAATTAAGAACCACAACCTAATTCTGCTCCAAAGCCTCCTCTTAAATAGAGGAGAGAGCTGTTCCTTAAATAGCCCAGCTCCCGACACCAGTCGACTACCCCAAGGGGTAGTTGACTGATGCCTAACCAACAGCTAGCCTAATAGCTCTATTTTTGAACAGACCAGTCGACTGGTGCCTGGACCAGTCGACTGATCTTTTTGTGAGTTTCCATTCAGCGCTAGTAGTCGATTGGCCCCTTTTGCAGTTGACTGCCCAACTTACAATTTCACTCAAACTCACTCCAAAGTCCATCCTTCGCATATGCCTTGAAGTCCACTCCCTTGGGTTGCCCCTTGAAGTTCTTATCCTTTGGCTCTCGTCCCTCGGATGCGCACACAAGCCCACGGCTTGACTCCATGCCATCCTTCGCGTATGCCTTTGAAGTCTACTTCCCCGGCTTGCCCTTGAAGTCCTCTTCCTCCAGCTCTTGTCCCTCAGACGCACACTCCATTACTCTATGTGTGATTCACCAAGTCCTGCATGACTCAAACACACATATCAAATCAACATGACATCCTAACTTAATCATATTGACACACACATCAACACTTATGATCTACTCGATCACACTTGGGTCGATTGCACCAGCAATCTCCCACTTTTTGATGTGTGGCAATATGTTTAAGTTAAGTACAATAATAACAATTGAAAATTAAAGACATAGTATATTAAGAAGCACAAACATGCATCCTCCCCCTTAACCTATGCCTTCACACACAATTTTCAATTTTGCATAACCACAAGTTATTAAGTTAAAATCTAACTAAAACCCCTCAATTCTCCTCCTTTGACACCATCAAAAGGATTGCTCCAAGCAATATTAACAATTGGTATCAATTTGTGACAAGTTTTTAGTTCTGAAAACCCCTGAAATCAGAAACTACAAGCACCAGTCGATTGAGTCAGTCACCAGTCGACTGGTGCCTTTGAATTGCCAACCCACAGAAAGTTCAGTCGACTGCCCCAGGGGGCAGTCGACTAATACAGACCAGTCTGAAAACTTTCAGCCTTTGAGCCGAAAATCAGAAATAGAGCATAAATTCCATAAAATTCAAAAAATCATAAAATTTTGCAAACATATTCCTTATGATGTATTCTAACAGACAAAAATATATTTTCATGAAAAACTCAAATATATTTGACTTTTTGACCAAATCTCAAATTCTTTGAAAACATCCAACATTGTATCAAACTTACACCCTAGTTTTGAAATCATGTGTTTTGCAAACTTATGCCATAGTAAATAAAACACAGAAATATTTTTAAATTATTTAAAATGTCCAACTATGATCTATGGGCAAGATGCCCATTAATTAAACATTTACTTTCCCATAGTTGGTCTATTTTCAATAATGTGATACATCCAATAACCCAACAATATGTCACAAGCATAAGTGTGTTATTTGTATCATCCTAACATCTAATATATATAAATACAATCATAAATCAAGACAATATGATATGAGAGAGATATGTTGACACCCTACCTTAATATTGCATCACCCCAAGGACAAAGCTATATTTCTACAAAACACATACCAAGTCCTCTCCTTAGAGATGTGAACTCCGCTTCGGGTAGAGACTTGGTAAATATGTCGACAAGGATGGTTTTGGATTAAACATAATGCAATTCAATATTACCTCTTGCCACATGATCTCTAATGAAGGGATGCCTCTGGGACTATGGTGCAGCGATAGGGCGACTAGTCGCTTTCCCAGGCATCCGCTGTTCGATCCCCAGCTACGGCGTATTTGCAAGAATTTATCCTCCAAATGGGGCATGAACCCTGGGACGCTGGGCTTCTAGACCGCTCATTGCGAGCGCTTCCCGATTTACCCTGGCGGTCGGTGGGAAACTTTCGTGAGGTCGGGCCGGTCGCCCGAGGTTGGTTGGAAAAACCTCGTTAATCATTTTTTTTTCTAATGAAGGGAAGCTTCACTTCAATGTATTTTGTCCTAGAGTGATGCACCAGATTTTTGGTTAAATTAATAGTGCTCACATTATCGCATAAAACTTTAACCTTGGAGTAATGAAGCTTATAATTGTTAGATCGTTGTCGGCTTGCTGGGGGGGGGTTGAATAGCAACTTTCGATTCTTCTACCTATGTTGTTAGCGTGCGCAAGCGGAAACAATAATAACAAAGACAAACAAACACTAACACCAACCTTTACGTGATTCGGAGATGACACTCCTACTCCATGACAGTCCATAAGGTGGACGATCTCTTGATCTTTCGGCGAATCACTCCCCGGATGCCCTCCGGCTAGCTCGTGTAGCTCCTTGTGGGTGGAGAATCCTCGCCACAACCTTGGACACACTTCTGAGCATCAAAGACTACTAACAAGCCCTAACCAAGCTTGTTTCGTCAAGGGTTCTCAGCCAAACTCGAGTCCCTTTAAATAGGTCTCAAAGCTGTCGACTGCCCCCATAGCAGTCGACTGATCTTTCTGTCACTCTCATCAGTCGACTACTTGGGGACCAGTCGACTGTCACCTAGGTTTTTCCCTTCCCGATTACAATTCTCTCAGCACTCGACTCCTAGGATTTCCCTGAGTACATTCCCTCAGCACTCGTACCCTCACAACTCAGCTGACTCTTCACCAGCAGCCTTGACTGTTGCCTTCGTGCCCTCTTCATCTTTGGATCCCGTCCCTCGGATGCGCACACAAGCCTTCAGCTTGCCTCCATGCCATCCTTCATGCATGCCTCGAAGTTCGCACCCCTCGGCTCATCGTCCCTGCTATCCATGGTCCCTCGGGTGCACACAAGCCCACGACTTGCCTTCATGCTACCCTTCACCATATCTGAAGCCGTCCAGCTAAGTCCATGTGTATCCTGCAAGACTTGCACACTCCAATACACATGTCAAAACACAAGGGTAAACCTAACTTAAACCCTTTGCCTAAACATCAAAACACACAGTCACTCTGGACCATAGATTGCCTCAAGAATCTCCCCCTTTTTGATGTTTGGCAATATGTTTAAGTTAGGGAAAACAAATAGCAACAAATAACAACAACAATGCTAAACAACCATTTGGACTTACGTTGCCAAGGCTCCACCTTGGACTTACACTGCCAATGCATATACAATGCAAACATGGATCCTATCCCAAGGCATCCCCACACCTAACCTTCCCAAGAGTTAGGACTTTTACCAAAACGGGTTTTTTAAAGCCTTCCCAAGGCTCCCCCTATATTGGACTTACAAAGGTTTTTGAAGAACTTCTCCAAGGTTCCCCTTACACCATAAATGGAGCAACAATGCTCCCCTTTTTCTAAGCTCCCCCTAAACCTAGGGATTCTCACAAAGGCATGTTTGGTTTCTCAAATTAAACCCAACACTTCTCCCCCTTTGCCATATATTAAAAGACTCCAACAATTTCCCCATTATTGGACTCTTTAACCTTTAAACGATTATTAACACAGTGTACTAACCCCCCACAAGGTTCCACACTTGTTCTACATCAATTGAACATTTTTCAATAGCTGAAAACCCAAACTAGCTTGTACTAGTCGACTGCCCCTGGGCCAGTCGACTGGCACACTGAAACAAATTTTCAGCTTTTTGATCCAACTTCAGAAATGCGTTCGAAATTTCACAAATCTCCAAAAATTCTCAAATTTTATGGAGAGATTTGTGGTACTCATACCTACTTGGGAAAAATATATCCAAAAATGTATCTATCACCATTCCCAAGTTTGACACAAAACTCAAAATTAGCTAAAAATTTCAATCGAACCTTGACCTAATGTCCTAGTTTTGGTTTCCTCTTGATGTCTTTGCCCATATTAATCCATAATACATCCCTAGAATTGATTTATATGACATTTTTACACCAAAAATCAACTTTCATGCTTTATGACCCCAATGTCATATTTCCATGCATGAAACTCACAACCATCATGCCAAAACCCAAGAATTGAGACTCAAGTCCGTCTCCAATCCTTTTGGCACACTCCATGGTCCATCTAGACCTCCTAGAGAACATCTCCTGAGATCTATTCACCATATGTCCCAAAGGCTCCTAGAGCTCCCCCTTGAGCTCTTAGCCCTAGCCACCTCCCTAGGTGACTCAACAACCACTAGGCCACACCGGTGTATCTCCGGTGACTCTTGGCTTACAAACTTAACCTTCTTAACCTTAGACACTTTGTCCTTGGTTAAGTCCTTTTTTCCCTTTAAATGACACCCCGTTGCCATTCTTGGACTTTCCATCCTTACCATAATTGTATGCTACCCTAGCATATTTCTTTCCATTGGCATTGGATACCTTAGATCGGTATCCCAACCCCGATCTATAATTGTTGGGTATTAGATCACCCAACATCATATCTAAACCCTTAGATCCAATAGTGAATTTATCTAGGGTTTTCTCTAACCTATCAAGCTTTTCTCTCAAAGCTTGATTTTCCCTTTCTAGGTTTTCCAACCTAGAATCAACATGTCCACCTTGGACATTCCTAGACCTACCCATTTTCTAGGCATATGTCTCCCCTTCTTGGGATTTTTGCCTTGATCCTTAGGTCCAACGATCTTTAATTTTTCATGATGCATGACTTTTCTAGGGTTTTGATCTACCTTGTTAGCCCTATTCCTATCATTGTACTTAAATCCATGATTATTCTTAACGAGCATGTAAGAATTTGAATTTGAATTGAATTTTAAACACGGAATTACCTTCCCATTTACCTTTGACGCTCCCTCTTGACTTGAGCTCCTCTTCTTCTCCAATTTCTTCAAGTGTGCCAATTTCTTGATTTTTCCTTCCTTCGGGCACTTTGTGTGGTAATGTCGACGCTCACCGCACGTGAAACAAATTATATGCTTCTTATCCTTCTTTACTCCATCCCTACAACTCATGTTAGTTTTCAAATTATTTGAATTTGAGTTTAGGGTTTACCTCCTTTTTCTTACCCAATGGACACTTATCCTTGTAGTGTCCCTTTTGATTACACCCAAAGCAAATTATGTGCTCCTTTGATTTTGCTTTGGTGGAGGTGGAAGCTTCGTCTTGCTCCGGTGTTGAGGATGATCTTTTCTCCCCCTCAATCCTTGATGTGGAGACTTTTTCAATTTCTTCCTCACTTGAGGATGTGGACACTTCTTCCTCCTCTTCCTCTTCAAATGTTGAACTTGACTCAACCTCCGATTGGTCCTTTTTCTCCTCTTCTTCTTGTCCTTGTGTCGGATTCTCATGTAGTGCTATCACTTTTCTCCATAGCTCATATGCATTCTTGTATTCCCATATATTTGACACAATATATGAAGGTAATAAATTTAACACAATTTTTGTTAACTCCTTATCCGCCTTCGCTTCTTCCGTTTGACTCTTGGTCCAATACCGAGGTCGGAGGCATTTCCCTTTCTTGTCCGTTGGAGCTTCGAATGGAACTTCTAGTGCGGTCTAATGGTCTCAATCCATTTGAAAATATGTCTCCAATCACTTCCTCCAATAGTTGAAGTCGTCTCGGTCGTATGGAGGTGGAATCCGGATATCCCATCCAAGTGGACCTTCCGATTCCGTCTTCCTCTAGTACTTTTTGCTCTCCCGACAGTTTGTCCGTAGATGATCGCACCAAGCTCTGATACCACTTGTTAGATCGTTGTCGGCTTGCTAGGTGGGTGAATAACAACTTTCGATTCTTCTACCTATGTTGTTAGCGTGCGCAAACGGAAACAATAATAACAAAGACAAACAAACGCTAACACGAACCTTTACGTGGTTCGGAGATGACGCTCCTACTCCACGACAGTCCGTAAGGTGGACGATCCCTCGATCCTTCGGCGGATCACTACTCGGATGCCCTCCGGCTAGCTCGTGTAGCTCCTTGTGGGTGGAGAAACCTCGCCACAACCTTGGACACACTTCTGAGCATCAAAGACTACTAACAAGCCCTAACCAAGCTTGTTTCGTCAAGGGTTCTCAGCCAGACCCGAGTCCCTTTAAATATGTCTCAAAACTGAAAAACCCGCTACCAGTCGACTGCCTCCACTCAAACTCGACCGTTGCAAGCCTAACGTTCAAATTTCTAGCTACTACCAGTCGACTGCCCCCATAGCAGTCGACTGATCTTTTTGCCACCCTCATCAATCGACTGCTTGGGGACCAGTCGACTGCCACCTAGGTTTTTCCCTTCCCAAGTACAATTCTCTCAGCACTCGACCCCTAGGTTTCCCCGAGTGCATTCCCTCAGCACTCGTACCCTCACAACTCAGCTGACTCTTCACCAGCAGCCTTGGCTGTTGCCTTCGCGCCCTCTTCATCTTTGGCTCCCGTTCCTTGGATGCGCACATAAGCCTCCAACTTGCCTCCATGTCATCCTTCATGCATGCCTCGAAGTCCGCGCACCTCAGCTCATCGTCCCTGCTATCTATGGTTCCTCTGGTACACACAAGTCCACGACTTGCCTCCATGCTACCATTCACCATATCTGAAGCCGTCCAGCTAGGTCCATGTGTATCCTGCAAAACTTGCACACTCCAATACACATATCAAAACACAAGGGTAAACCTAACTTAAACCTGCCCAAACATCAAAACACATGGTCACTCCGGACCATAGATTGCCTCAACAATAATCCTCTAAGGTGTGCATGATCTAAAGTAATTGAGCTACACAACCACCCATTGCCACATATTCGGCCTCGGTTGTAGATAAAACAACACATGGTTGTTTTCTACTACTCCAACTAACTAAGGATGTTCCAAGAAATTGACACCCACCACTAGTACTCTTCCTATCCAATTTGCAACCCGCATAATCGGAGTCGGTGTACCCAAATAAGTCCATGTTTGGAGTTCTAGGGTACCAAAGACTGATATTGAGAGTGCCCTTAATATATCTTAAAATCCTCTTCAACACTACTAAGTGAGATTCTTTGGCACAAAATTGATATCTTGCACACATGCCTACCGCAAATAGTATATCCGGTTTACTAGCGGTTAGATATAACAAACTACCAATCATGCTTCTATATTGTTTTGGATCAACTAACTTTCCCTCATGGTCACTATCCATCTTGACATTTGTTCCAATGGGGGTAGATGCTACTAGCATACTTTGTTTGATAGATATGTGTTCCTTCACTAGGTTGTTTGACTTGCAATCCTAAAAAGAAAGTCAACTCCCCATCTCATTTTCCATGTGTTTGATGAATTCATTAAGAAGCTCATTATTTGTTGACCCAAAAATGATGTCATCAACATAAACTTGGGCAATAAAATTGTCTTTATCTTTAGACTTTAGAAATAGAGTTGGATCAATAGTTCCCTTTCTAAACCCCTTGGAAACTAAGAAGGATGAAAGTCTTTCATACCAAGTTCGGGGAGCTTGTTTTAACCCATATAAGGCCTTCCTCAATTTATAAGCATGATTAGGGTAGTCTATGTTTTCAAAACCGGGTGGTTGTTCCACATACACTTTTTCCTTAATAAACCTATTAAGAAATGATGATTTCACATCCATTTGATGAAATTTAAAACCCATGTGGGCGGCATATCCTAATAAGATCCGGATGGACTTTAATCGGGCTACCGGAGCATAAGTTTCATCATAGTCAAGTCCCTCGACTTGATTGAAACCCTTAGCTACTAACTTAGCCTTGTTCCTAGTAACTCTCCCTTGATCATCCAATTTGTTCCTAAAGATCCATCTTGTTGTGACAATTGTACTATCATTTGTCCTTGGAACTAATTCTCATACTTCACTTTTTCAAATTGGTTTAACTCTTCTTTCATTGCTAGAATCCAATCCGCATCAACTAAGGCTTCACCAATTGACTTTGGCTCAAGTTGTGATATTAAAGCAATTTGACTAGTATGTTCACTAAAATAGGATCTAGTCCTTACTCCTTGTGCAACATCTCCAACTACTTGATTGATAGGATGATCTTGATATTGCCTTAATGTCCTAGAGATTGTGGGCTCATCCACTATATGATTATCATCATCTTTCTCATCTTCCGATTCACTTCTTTCTCCCCCTTGATCAATACCCCCTAAATGTAAGTTTTGAGTCGCTTGGGTAATGTTTTGATTTCTTTCACCTATATCCTTGTCAATGGAGGATTTCCTAGGATAAGTGCTAGTAGACTCATCAAATTCAACATTAGATGACTCCTCAATCACTTTAGTCCTCTTGTTATATACTCTATACTCTCTATTAGTAGATGAGTACCCAACTAAAATGCCTTCATCCGCCTTAGACTCAAATTTTCTTAAATCATCCTTAGTATTTAAAATATAGACCTTGCAACCAAACACTTTAAAATAGTGAATTTGAGAAATCTTCCTATTCCATAATTCAAAAGGTATTATTCCCAAAAATCTATGGATTAAAACGTGGTTTTGGATGTAACAAACGGTATTTACCGCTTCCGCCCAAAAATAGCTAGGTAAAGAATAAACATTAAGCATAGTCCTAGCCGCTTCTTGCAAAGCTCGGTTCTTTCTTTCTACAACCCCATTTTGTTGAGGTGTTATAGGACAAGAAAATTCATGTTTCTACCCATTTCCTAGACAAAAATTCGAGAAGTTTGAATTTTCAAATTCTCCACCATGATCACTCCTAATTCGGTTGATTTTGAGATTTTTCTCATTTTCAACTCTTTTGCTAAATCCTATGAATATTTCTAGAGTTTCATCCTTATGTCTCATGAAATAGACCCAAATGTATCTAGAAAAATCATCACCAATCACTAAGCAATATTTATTTCCTACTAATGAAGGAGTACTATGACAATCAAATAAATCTAAATGCAACAATTCCAATGGTAGAGAAGTACTAGTTAGAGTTTTACCTTTGTGTGATGACTGGGATTGCTTACCCTCTTGACATGCATCACATATCTTATTCTTGGCATACTTGATCTTCGGTAGTCATTTTACCAACTCCATGTTGGCTACTTTTGCTATGTTCTTCATGTTAATATGTCCAAGTCTTCTATGCCATAGCCATCCTTCTTCTTCTTTTGATAAGAGACACTTAGTAGAAATGTTAGAAGCATAGGAGAGATCAATATAATAAATATTTGCTTTTCTATACCCTTCCAACATAACATTTTTCGAGCTATTATGTTTAACCAAACATTTATTTGCATGAAACTCAACCTTAAATCCGACATCACATAATTGACTAACACTAAGCAAATTGAATTCTATGTCCTTAATTAGAAGCACTTTATGAATGATGATTGTAGGTGATACCTCAATTGTGCCTCTACCTATAATCTTGAGCTTCCCACTATTTATAAAAGACACCGTTCCTTCCTTTATGTAGCTAATTGTGGAGAATTTGCTCACATCACTGGTCATGTGTCTTGAGCAATTGCTATCCACAATCCACATATTTGAATCCTTCTTTTCTTCTACCTAAACATCACGAAAAATATAATCTTTTGGTACCCATACACTTGATCCAACAGTATCATTCATGCTTATTTTATATTGCCTTTAATGGTTTGCTTTCTAGGTGCACCCTTTCTACCCATAAGAGAAATAAAGGCAACTTCTTTGGTCTTAGATTTATATCCTACTCCGGCTTTGTTGTAAACGGCTCTTTGACTACTAAGAATCATGTCAAGGTTCCTTGAGCCAATTTGAAATTTGCTAAGGGCTTTCGTGAGACTCTCTACCTTTTCCTTTAATTCCTTATTTTCTTCTACCAAAGATGACTCATTTATACTAGAATAAGAATTATGGATATTGTCCTTGATTGTCATAGATTCTAATTTTTCTTTTAACATGCAAATTTTATTTTTAAAACACTTAATTTTCCTTTTTGCATTAACCAAATCATCATTAGTGCTAGAAATAATTTTCACAAGTGTAGTAGGGGTAGTTTGTATACCTCACTTACTGAGACGTCCGAGTCCGAAGATTGACCTCCCCCTTCACTTGAGCTTCCTTCTTCCCCTTCACATGAGCTCTTCTCATCTTCGGATGATGTGCATGCTATGTTGTTAATTCCCATTAAAGCAAATTTGGATACATGGTATTCTTCTTCTTCCGATGATGAAGGATCATCTCATGTCGCCTTTAGGTTTGTAGCCTTCTTGCCTCTTTCTTTTGTTTTCTTCTTTTCATCCTTCTTCTTTTCTTCCTTTTTCTTCAAGAGTGGACACTCATCCCTCATGTGTCTTTCTTCATGGCAATTATAGCATATGACCTTTCTTGTCCTATTCTTACTTATTGAATTATTCCTATCATGGATTTTGTTAGAAGAAAAACTTTTAAATGCTTTCCTCATCTTCCTTACCATATAAGCCTCTTGATCACTATCCATTAAGGCACTTGATTCTTCCGAATCAGATGATGAGTAAGAGACCTTCTTCTTGTCCTTCTTCTTCTTCCTCTCTTTTTCTACAACAAGAGCTATACCCTTTTCTTTGGTAGACACATTAGCTTGTTCATGAAGTTCAATTCACAAAATAAATCATCAAGCTTTACTAAAGAAAGATCCCTAGAGACTTTATAAGCATCACCCATTGAGGCCCATAGAGTGGTTCTAGAGAAAGATTGAAGCACATACCTTACTAGATCCCTATTCTCCATTTTCTCACCTATCACATGAAGCTCATTGATGATTTCTTTAACTTTACCGTGCAATTGACTCACAGTTTCGTTTGTCTTCTTGATTCATTTGATCCATCATTTAACTCAATGAGCTTTTCCCAAAGCTCTTTGGCGGACTTGAATGGTCCTATTTTGTTCAATTGCTCCTTTGAAAGACTACATTGTAGGGTTGTTGTGGCCTTTGCATTTGCTTGAGCCTTCTTCATAACTTCTTTTGACCAATTCTTGGTAGGGAGAGGTTCTCCCCTCTCATCCATCAGCATCTCAAAGCCATCTACAACACTAAATCAATTCTCAATATCATTCATTAGATAGTATTCCATTCTACCTTTCTAATATACAAAATCGTTGCCATCGAAGAATGGTGGTCGTGCGGTGCTATATCCCTCTTGGAACACCATCTTGATGTTCCAAATGACGGTGAGTTCTCCCGAAACGAACCTTGCTCTGATACCACTTGTTGGAACCTTGTCATTTAGCTAGAGGGGGGGGGGGTGAATAACTTCTTTTTGATTTTGTCTACAAGAATGTTAGCTAAAGTACAAAAAACAATATCAAACAAAATCAATTAACAAAGGAAACAATGCTAACTCCCTTGATTTACTTGGTATCCACCTCCAAGAGGTGACTAATCCAAGGATCCATACTACACAATCAAACATCACTATAATCTTCTCCTTGAAGGTGGAGAAACCTTCACAAGATGTCCTCTTCCTCCTTTACAAGATAGAATTTAGAGGATGAGGAAGAGACTAAGCTATGGAGGCTTTGAGCACTTAGAATAGAATCTTGCAATTAAGAACCACAACCTCATTCTGCTCCAAAGCCTCCTCTTAAATAGAGGAGAGAGTTGTTCCTTAAATAGCCCAGCCCCCGACAGGGGTAGTCGACTGATGCCTAACCAACGACTCTATTTTTTGAACAGACCAGTCGACTGGTGTCTGGACCAGTCGACTGGTGCCTGGACCAGTCGACTGATCTTTCTGTGAGTTTTCATTCTGCGCTAGCAGTCGACTGACCCCTCTTGCAGTCGACTGCCCAACTTACAATTTCACTCAAACTCACTCCGAAGTCCATCCTTCGCGTATACATTGAAGTCCACTCCCTTGGCTTGCCCCTTGAAGTTCTCTTCCTTCGGCTTTCGTCCCTCGGATGCGCACACAAGCCCACGACTTGCCTCCATGCCATCCTTTGCGTATGCCTTTGAAGTCTACTTCCCCGGCTTGCCCTTGAAGTCCTCTTCCTCCGGCTCTCGTCTCTCGGATGTGCACTCCATTACTCCATGTGTGATTCACCAAGTCTTGCATGACTTAAACAAACATATCAAACCAACATGACATCCTAACATAATCATATTGACACGCACATCAACACCTATGATCTACTCGATCACACTTGGGTCGATTGCACCAACATCTACTTCTATCTGTTATCCTCATTTGGCTAAGACTCTTACCCGATCTTCCTGATCAAGACTTCGGTGCCCCACCCCCGGTCAGGTCTTTGTGCCTAGTCTTCTGAACCAAGTATTCGTGTCCAACCCTCAGTCAGATTTTCGGTTTGCCCATCTCTCGGCCAGGACTTCATGCTCAGTCCTCGACCAGGGACTTCGTGCTCAACTCTACAGGTCAAAACTTCGTGTCTAGGTAAACTAGGATTTTCTTACACGCTTAATGAAACATGTTAGATCCAAAATAATACTTAACTTTGAACCCTTTGTCATTATCAAAACCAGGTTCGATTTGGTATTTCCGGAACCAACACAAATTTCATGAGCAAGGAGAGTTAGACTGAAAAATGCATAGGAAAGGAAAGTATCCAATACCTTCCCAATAGGGGAAACAATTTGATGAAGTGAAGTTATTCTGTCTCCTAATTTATCCTTCCTCACCTTATATTAAAGAAGAAATCATCTTGTTGTGCGCAGCTAAATAGCAAAAAACTTCATATATTTCCACTGGATCAATATGTCCTTGAGTTGCAACGGTGTCAAAGACTGTGGAAGTCAGTGAATTAATTTGGTCATGACTAGTGCGGGGAAACATTGCAAGAAATCCCTCAAATCTTGCATTTTCCATCAATGAAAAAGAAAACAAATAATTAATAAAAGGTAACTAATAAAAAGGTTCACTAAGTTAACTAAAAAAACTCAGATAAAGGAAAATGACCAATCCTTCAAGAAAATTTAAGAGGAATGAAGGAATTAGATCTCTAGGCTACCTCTGTCATGCAACATTTCAACTTATACAGTGAGTTTAGAAAAATCATGGTACTCTTCCTTTTGCATGCTAATTAGAATCTCTTTAACATAACCAATCAGAACTTGAGTTTAGGTTATTGAGAGACATAAACAAGAATACAAATGATAAGTATTTGGTTATCGAACTCATAGTTGTGATAATGGTGTTATCTCCATTACTTAGCCACAATCATCTTTCTTGAGAAAAAAATCCTTATAGTCAGTAAAAAAAAAAGAGAAAACAAGAGTATATCCTTACTTATGGTCTTTATGGTCTGCAAAAGTTCTTTTGATCTAGTACTTCCTTGGCAATGTTGGTGGGAATGATCCTAGAAGCATAAGGATAAGGATTTTGTATGTGTTTCTTATCATACCTTCTGCCACCCCAGTTGCCAATGATATATAACTGCACATGACAATTAATGTTGGTTAATTATAAAATAAGCAAATTATGATAGAAGATTTAATCATGTTACAAAACCTTTGACGATTTTTTTTGCCTTCATGTAGCTGAAGTGGCATGTAAATAATATATAGTAACTGCAATCGAAATAGAGCTCCTCCTTCACAATTAATTTGCAATGTTAAAACGTTAAAAGAGAACATCAACCTAAGATACAATTTGAGCTACACTGTTTAGAGGATGATAACATACGTTAAAGTTGTGTTTTAGGATTTAATTATTTGGAAAATATAAGGCATATATATATATATATATATATAGCAGCGATCTCCTGCGGGAGATCGCTGCGCGCCTGCGTGTGCGACATCCAGATGGGCACGCACCGTCGTTTTTTTTAAAAAAATTAAATAAATGGGCACGCGTCCAAATGGGCAAGTGCCTGATCGGTCAAAGTGACCAATCAGACAAGTGCCTGATCGGTCAACGTGACCGATCAGTAGTTCCTGACCGATCAAGGTCCATCCTAATCGGTCCAGGCCAGTTCTGATCAGTCACACTGACCGATCAGATAACTTTCTGTGACCCACAGAATGTTTTCTGATCAGTCACCAGACCGTTCAAAAACCTTCTGTTTTCTCACAGAATATTTTCTGATCGGTCACCAGACCGATCAGACATCCTGGATCGGTCTTGTGACTGATCTACTTTGTGCTAACTCCCTGATCGGATTTCAGACCGATCAAGCCAACTTAGGGTTGAAAAAACGAAAGTTTATGAAAACCAAGCAAAAGTTTTTCGAACAGAATGGAGGTGTGTTACTACACCAACAAATGAATTCTTATCGAGGTGCCACTTTTAAGTTGTTTACACCAGAACAATTAAAGAAGGCTACAGATAACTTCAGCTCAAGTTGAGCTATTGGAGTCGGCTGAAGCACTGGGCTACTTCCATTCATCAGTTGAAGCACTGGGCTACTTCCATTCATCAGCTTCGACACCGATCATATGACACCGATCATTCATATGGAGATGTGAAGTCCTCCAGCATCCTCTTGGATGACGAGTACACAACAAAGGTTTTTGGTGCATCAAAACTAGCTCACATTGACGCGATGAATGCAGAGAAGTGAATAGGGTTAAGAAGATTAGGGATGGAAAAGAATTAATATGCGGGAGAGAAAATGTTTAATTTAAAAAAAAAAGCGATGGTGCATGCCCAACTGGATGTCGCGCACCCGGGCGCGCAGCGATCTCCCGCAGGAGATCGCTGCTGTGTATATATATATATATATATATATGTGTATATATATATATATATATATATATATATATATATATATATATATATATATACATGTTTCATCATCAAGTTTCTCTCATATTTCCAAAAAAATGCTTTTAATTATTCTTGGATGAGCAAATTTATCTCGAACCAGCATGCATTCTCAAGGTAGTAGTATACCTTATGTCAAGTTCCTATGATTTACAAACTGCTTCTTGAGCTTCTTTAAGTTGCTGATACTGCTACAGATTTGTCTCTGCAAATCTGTAATACATGATATAACAAAAGTCAAGTGGATGCATGACTAGAACTACATGGAAATATATGCCAATGACTAAGTGATTAAATGAAAGAATAATGGAGTATGACTTAGACAATCTTCTAAAGAATCACCATTAGACAGACCAGAGAGCTTTTAAACTTAACATATATGTTGAATGTCAAATATGTTTAAATTCAAGGATATCAAAGCATGTTGCATCTATTAGAGTAAAAGAAGTAGAGAGAGAAGAGAGGTAGAGAAAAAGAAAGAGATAACAAAATAATTTTCTTGATTGAAAAAACTTGTCCATTAGATACACAATTTATAGGGACCTTAGGAGACCTAGTCAAATGAAAAATTAATAATGAAACTGTTAATTAACAGATTTATAAAGAATCTGTTAATTAACAAATTAATAAGGAAAATGTCTAATAATATAATAATATAAATTTATTCTCTTTAATCTCTTTTACCTCCCGACAAACTTAACGGGAATCTCGGACGTTGAGTTTGCATGATAATTTGCTAAATCGTTGTTTGGATAACGGCTTGGTAAAAATATCAGCAATTTGATCTTCTGTAGAAATATAAGAAACAGATAATTGTTTGTTTGCCACGCGCTCTCGAACAAAATGATAATCAATTTCAACATGTTTTGTACGAGCATGAAATACTGGATTTGATGTAAGATATGTTGCTCCAATATTATCACACCAAATTTTTGGTGCAATATCTGATGCAAGATGAAGTTCCGAAAGAAGGGATTGAAGCCAAATAATTTCCGACGTTGCATTGACTATAGCTTTATATTCAGATTCAGTGCTTGAATGAGATACTGTAGGTTGCTTTTTCGAATTCCAAGAAATAAGATTTCGTCCAAGAAATATTGCATATCCACTAGTAGATCGTCTATCTTCAGGAGAACTAGCCCAATCTGGATCACTATAAGCATGTAAATCTTGAGATGAGTGCCGATATAAAAGAAGACCATGTAGAATAGTGCCTTTGAGATAACGAAGTATTCTCTTCACACTTTCCCAATTTTGTCAGTAGGAGTATGCATGAATTGACAAGCACAGTTTACTGCAAATGTAATATCAGGGCGCGTAATAGTAACATACTGTAAAGCTCCAACAATACTTCGATAAACTTGGGGATCAGCCATCACTGAAGAGGAAGAAGGTGTAGAGACATTATTTGGAGCAATAGGTGTAGAGATCGGACGTGCTCCATCCATTTTAGCTCTTTGAAGAAGCCCAGTAATATATTTGCTCTGAGAGAGGATATAATTCATCATGTGGAATAAGTTCAATACCAAGAAAAAAACGAGCATTTCCTAAATCTCGAATAGGAAATTCCTGATTGAGAAGACTTAATAAATTTGAGATGCCCTTTTGATCATTACCAGTTAATAGAATGTCATCCACATAAATAAGAAAAAATATCATAGATCCATCATTATGTCTGTAGAATAGAGAGGAGTCAGTTTTTGATCCAGAAAAACCTTGAGCCTGTAACCATTTAGATAATCAATGAAACCATGCACGAGGTGTTGGGACCGGGTGCATGTTGACGAGGATACGGGTTCGTAAATTTTAAAATATTTACGTGCAGCGGAAGAATTAGCATAAATAATTTCTTAAATTATTTTAACCACGTATCTAGCCTGTAACCATTTAGATAATCAATAAATAATTTCTTAAATTATTTTAACCACGTATCTAGGATACGGGTTCGATTCACTTACGAGAAATCTGTATCTCTCTAGAATATTGTGTGTCCTATCAGACCTAAGAAGAGGTGGTGTTGTTTTAGGTTCAACTGATTGCTCATCATTATGAGTTATTGGTTGTGGGTCTAGACTAGGTGTCTCTGTAATGTCTATTGGAGTTTCTTGAACTTCATCAAGTTCAATTCCACTCCCACTGTTTTCTTGTAAAAGAAATTCTTTTTCCAGAAATACAGCTTGCCTTGAAACAAACACCTTTTGTTCCAAGGGATGATAGAATTGGTAACCCTTCGTTTCCTTAGGGTATCCAATAAATAGACATTTATCAGACTTAGCATCCAATTTGTTTGATATAGTCCGCTTCACATAAGCAGGACAACCCCATATTTTAAGGTGAGTTAAATGAGGTTTTTTACTATTCCACGTCTCATATGGAGTAGTAGAGACTACCTTGGTCGGGACTCTGTTTAGCAAGTAAACAGCTGTCTTAAGCGTATAGCCCCAAAAGGATTTTGGAAGAGTTGCTTGATTCATCATGGATCTAACCATGTCCATCAAGGTTCGGTTACGCTTCTCAGATACACCATTATGCTGTGGTGTATATGGCGGAGTCCATTGAGACAATATCCCATTGTCCCTAAGATAATCTTGAAACTCTTGACTTAAGTATTCACCACCCCGATCGGATCGAAGTATCTTAATACTTTTGCCAAGCTGTTTCTCCACTTCTTTTCTGAACTCTTTGAATTTCTCAAAAGCTTCAGATTTGTGTTTCATCAAGAACACATACCCGAATCGTGAGTGATCATCGATAAAGGTGATGAAGTAGCTATAGCCTCCTTGTGCAAGAGTTGACATTGGTCCACATACATCAGTATGTATTAGTCCAAGCAATTCTCCCACTGGTTTACCTTTTTCGGAAAAGGGTAATTTGGCCATCTTGCCTTTTAAGCATGATTCACATGTATCAAATGAACCGGGTTCAAATGATTCCAGAATTCCACATCGGTGTAATTTGGTCATGCGTTTCTTACTTATATGGCCAAGACGATAATACCACGTATAGGAGTCTATTTTGATTATCTATTCGAGCACGTTTGTTGCTAACTTCGATATTGCAAACGTCACCGGATAAATCTAACGTGTAGATACCATTGCATAAAGTTCCGGTCCCATAAAGAACACCATTTAAAGTTATATAACAACAATTGTTACTAAAAGTTAAATGATAACCCTTTTCATTCAAGCATGAAATAGATACAATATTCTTTATTAACGAAGGAACAAAATAACAATTATCCAACTCTAAGACAAGTCCAGTAGGGAGCTTTAGCAAATATGTTCCGATGGCAACAGCAGCAATCTTTGCTCCATTGCCAACTCGCAAATTCACTTCTCTCTTGACGAGTCTTCTTCTATTCCTTAGCCCTTTATGTCATTACATATATGTGAGCTACACCCAGTATCTAGTACCCAGGTGTATGAGAAAATAGAGTGACATTCAATAACGAAGATACCTGAAGAGGATGGGGCAACGATGCCTTCCTCTTCAAGGACTCAAGATAAACCTTGCAGTTTCTTCGCCAGTTGCCCTCCTTGCCACAGTGATGGCAAGTGCCTTTTGGTGTCTTTTCAGTCTTTTTGGCCTTTTTCTTCCTTCCCTTATTTTGTTCTTTGGGCTTCTTCTTAGAACCTTTCTTTGAGGAACCAACTAACAGTATTGTCTTCTGATCCTGCTTTATAGAAGGCTCTACAGTCTTCAGCAGGTTGAGCAACTCAGGAAACTGGTCTGGAGTTGCATCTTCAGGAGGACGGTTGGGAAGTTGTTTTTCAAGGACATAAGCAAGCTTTTCTGCCTTGAGGACTATCCTCAGGTTTCTAAGCCAGTCCATGATGTTTGGCCCAGTCAGCTTATTGGTGTCCAAAATGGAACGCAAATTCAGAGAAGACATGATCAAGTGATTATCCTAGAAATACAAATTGAGCTTATGTGAGAAGAATAATAAAGAATGCATGAACATACATTAATTAAATCCTATTTATTTTTTGAATTGAATAACCCTTTTTATCAATTCGGGAGATCGTAGGAACATCTCCAAATAGGTTGATATCTAACCATAAATAAGAACAACCATGGCTGTGGCCATCAAGTTATTCTTAGCTATGAAGGTAGGTAATTATACCGATTACATATTACATATATGTAACTATCACTTTATGCTATCAACTAATTGAATGTTTGCATAAATGATTGGGTTGTTAACTCATTAACAAGTATGCAACAATATACGTAGCACCCAACTGCACCTCTCTTTACATCGACCTTGGCTGTGGCACAACAAATCGATGCTCCAAGCTTAAGGCTGACCCATTAATCAAGAAGTAGTTTTAATATGGTTGGAGCTCATTCAACCGTTTAGTCAGGCTTGGATGTGTCCAACAACCAAAACTAAGGATTGACCTCTGACTCCAACTATATTAATCATAAACTAATTCCATGGTTTGAACATGTTGAGGTTCAAGTCGGGCATGGATGTGTCCATCAACCCAAACGAGAAACAAAACTCCGGTTCTAACCATATTTATGGAAGGTGTTGGCCTTAATATTTTGTAAGGGGTTTTGGGTCTCATCCTTTCTTTTCTAAGCACATTCATGACATATATTATGTCATGTACTAACGATTTCCTTAATAAAGTATGTATGTGACTTAATTTATCAAGTCTCATTAATTGAATTAGGAACTGGATTTCCTTATTCCAATTTCATACTTTATTCAAGGAATTGTTTTGGGAAACAATTTCCTAAATTGTCATAATCAATTTCGAAAATAATATGTTTAAGACTTTGATTTCTCTAAATCAAATCTTATTAAATTAAGAGACAGATTCCCTTAATTCAACCATATATTATTTTCATGAAAATCTTATTTAAGGAAATAAACTCTATAGGAAATAATTATCCTAATTAATTTTGGAGACAACAATATGTAAGAAATCAAATAAGGAAATTATCGTTTGAGAATTACCTCAAAATTTTTCAAGATTTGATCACATATTTTATTTATGGACTAATTAATTACAACAAATTATTTTCTTTGGGTGGCTCCCCGAGGCTCAGATACCCAAAGAAAAGAAATTTATCGTAAATCTAATTTGGCCCGCTCCCCGAGGCGTAGCCAAAATTAAACTCGACAATTCTTATTCAAAATAGGAAATTAAATTACGACAACTAACTTTAATTTGGGTGGCTCCCGGAGGCACTCCCCAAAGTAAAAAATTTTGTTAATAATTTAAAACCAATTCGAATTTAATTGTCAATTAATGACCCATAAATTTGTCTAGACTTTCTTGAAAGAAAGTGCCCAAAATTGCGAGCTTTCCATAATAGGTTTTTAGAATAATTGTAAGTTTCTGGTACAAAGAAAACTTACATATTTTCAAAATTGGAAAATTTCCAAAATTGGAAAGTTTCCAAAAATGGGAAGTTTTCACAATTATCATAAAATTTCAGAAACTAGGATATTTCAAAAGTTTGCGAAATTTTATGAGGATTTTCAAACTTTGAAATTCCTAAATCTAAAATTTATCATAATTGGAAAATTTTCGAAAATTGAGATCATGACAAAGTTTTCCGCAAAACAATTATATGATTATGTCGAACACTAACCTCGCTCTGATACCACTGTTGGGACCGCGTGCATGTTGACGAGGATACGGGTTCGTAAATTTTAAAATATTTACGTGCAGCGGAAGAATTAGCATAAATAATTTCTTAAATTATTTTAACCACGTATCTAGCATGCAATCTTAAGTTGTAGAGACATGATCATAAATTAAAATTTTGCAGAAAAGTAAACTAATTTACATTGTACCTCACGTAACTCGAAGAAAGGGACGAGATCCAACCGTAGCGTCCCTTGGAAGCTTCGCCTCTATTCGCGTCCACGCCGAGTTCTCTTCGGGATGACTTCGCAAAGTCACGAGTTTCGTGCCGACAATAACTACTAGATTCTCCAAAGGCACAACTAAAATATCAAGAGAGAGATATGGAAACTAACCACCAAGTAACGGAATCAAGGTTCCGTGAAGGGAGGAAGGAGACGCGACCCACTTCGTCTTGGTGGTGGCTCACGGCTAGGGAAGGTGGCGCCGGCCCTAGAGGGAGAAAGTGGCGCCGGCCCTAGAGAGAGAAAGGGTGGTCGCCGGCCCTAGAGAGAGAGAGGGAAAGAATGAGAGAGAGAGAGAACTTCTTAATCTCTTCATTAATCAATTTTTTGGAATTCAAGCCTAGCCTTGGTTCCTTTATATAGTAGTCTCTCCATCGCCAAGTCTCCTCTTTAACGGAATAAATTTTCATAAGAAATTTATCCCATAAATTTTCTTATGAATTATTCCGTTATGCTTAGTTTTATTATAACTAAATTTATAATAAAACAAACTCATCTCTCCTTTTATTATGGAATAAAATTTACAAGAAAATTATATAAATTTTTTTTCTTATCATGGAAAAATCAATTCATAATTGATTTTATAAAATTAAAATAAACCGATCCATGGTTCATTTTAATTTCCATAAAAAGAATAAATATCTATAAATTTCTTTATAAAATTTCTTTATATAAATTTCTTTATATAAACTTATTTATCCATAATTTTATAAAACAAATCGCACTTGATTTATTTTATAATTTGAACCAAATAAATTGGTTTCCCTCCTTTATTGTGGCCGGCCAAACCAAAGAGGGTGGGCACCCTCTTTGGCCGGCCACATCAAGCCAAACCCATTACGAATTAAACTCTTTTAATTCGTCCAACAAGCCTTCAAAAGACTTAGCCATTTTAAGCTTCCGATGCGCCTCTGATAAATTCAGATTCGACTTATTTCTCTTGATTGGAAAATCCAATTTTCAACTCATTTTAAATCCCTCGGATTACTCGTAGTGCGTGTGACTAAATAGGCTTTCGATTTATGTTGGCCATCTATAATCAACCAATTATAGAACGATCATGAGTGGCACCTAGTAGTACATCATGACCCCCAATTAATCGAAAGATCAACGGTTGACCTCAGAAATAATTCTGAAACCCTTCAGCAGCTATAATGAGTTGTGCCCCATTCCCTTCACCATCTTATACCCACTTGGTTCAGGACACGGTCTATGTGTGTCAGTCCCCACTAGGCTGACTACGTCACACCTAGCCCAAGTAATGTCTTTCTCGTCCAACGGATTCTAATTACTCTCATGTTTCCGAGAGATTCATACTCGGAACATGTGATGCTCTGGCCAGAGGCTTTGAGTAACAATCCGACGATAGGCCTTGGGTATACATCTCCTCGCAAGGAGTGGTGAATCCTTTGTAGGCTGTTCAAACATCTTCGGGCACTTCGGCTTATACCCAATCATCCTGGGTCCACACCTCCTTGGAGATGCTTGCTTAAGATATCAAAGTATAAGTCTTCATGACCAAGATGACTTGAACACCGCAAGTCAAAGGAACATCGCACTTAAGCTGCAGTAAAAACTTCATTGACATGTCTATATGTAGACTACCATATGAAGTTTTATAGTCAGTCACTCTAATGAACTAGTTCCCTTAACTAGCATTCATGTTTATCTCCGGACATCCCAATGTCACCAGCCAGTGAGAATCAGCTGATTAGAGAATAACCCATGCTAGTCTCAACAGAATTGATAGTGTCCGTATTTATCAATTCATCGACTAGGGACAATTTCAATACTTCACAATTCCACATGTAGAGATAATCACTAGTTGTGAATTCATCACAAATTCTCTCATGCTGTGAATTGTATTGCGGACATTCAGTAAATGAGTTTAAGATCTCAATCAAATACACAAACATGTATACTCAAATAGTGAATATTCATTTATTAAAATAAATGATTACAATCATAAGGCGATTGCCTTAGGACACTTCTCTCACAATACTAACAAACTCCCACTTGGCCTAATGCCAATCGCTACGGTATCCAATACCACAAGCTCTAACATGACCCTCAAACTTGCTTTGAGGAAAGACCTTAGTTAAAGGATCCGCTAAATTCCTTTCAGTGGGAATTATCTCAATTTGTATATCATTCCTACTTATAATCTCTCTGATCAGATGATAGCGGCGAAGCACATGTTTGGATCGCTGATGAGACCTTGGTTCCTTTGTTTGTGCAATAGCTCCATTGTTGTCGCAATAAATCGGTATTGCTTCATCAATGGTTGGAACCACACCAAGTTTTGAGACAAACTTCTTGATCCATACTGCTTCCTTTGCTGCTTCCGAAGCTACAATATATTCGCTTCCGTGGTAGAATCCACTACGGTGTCTTGTTTGGAACTCTTCCAACTTATTGCGCCTCCATTCAAAATAAATACGTATCCGAACTGAGATTTGGAGTCATCCTTATCTGTCTGGAAACTAGCATCTGTATACCCACATATTATCATATCTCCTTCTCTATATATTAGGAACACATCCTTAGTCCTTCTTAAGTGCTTAAGGATTGTCTTGACAGCCGCCCAATGATCCATTCCTGGATCAGACTGGTATCTGCTTGTGACGCTCAGAGCATACGATGCATCGGGCCTAGTACATAACATAGCATACATGATAGATCCTATCGCGGATGCATAAGGAATCTTATTCATGCAAATCCTCTCGTCTTCTGTGCGCGGACACATAGACTTTGAAAGGTTGATCCCATGCCTGATGGGAAGGTAACTTTTCTTGGATTCCGACATGCTAAACCTTTTTAGCACTCGGTCTATATATGTAGACTGCGAAAGACCAAGCAACCGTTTTGATCTATCTCTATAGATTCTAATCCCAAGGATATAGGTTGCTTCTCCCAGGTCTTTCACGGAGAAAGTTTTGGACAACCAAATTTTAACCTACTGTAAGACTGATATATCATTTCCTATAAGCAATATGTCATCGACACATAATACTAGGAATACGACTGCACTCCCACTAACCTTCTTGTACACACAAGGTTCGTTAGGATTTTGTGAGAAATCAAACTCTTTGATTGTCTCATCAAAACGGATGTTCCAGCTCCTGGATGCTTGCTTCAGTCCATATATGGATCTTCGAAGCATGCATATTTTGGTTTTATCAACCGATGTGAAACCTTCAGGTTGTATCATGTATACATCCTCAAGCAGGTTTCCATTAAGGAAAGCTGTTTTCACATCCATTTGCCATATCTCATAATCATAATGAGCTGCTATGGCCAGGAGCATCCGAATGGATTTAAGCATAGCTACTGGCGAATAGGTTTCGTCATAATCAATTCTTTTCTGACGATATCCTTTTGCCACTAATCTAGCCTTAAAGGTAACAACATTACCTTCCATGTCAGTTTTCTTCTTGAAAACCCACTTGCACCCTATGGGCTTAATCCCTTCAGGTGGGTTAACCAAGTCCCATACTTGATTTTCGTACATGGAATCCATTTCCGACTTCATGGCTTCAAGCCATTTGTCCCTTTCTGAACTTTTCAGAACATCATCATATCTGATAGGTTCGTCATTGCTAATGAGTAACACGTCGTTCGATTCACTTACGAGAAATCCGTATCTCTCTGGAATATTGTGTGTCCTATCAGACCTACGAAGAGGTGGTGTTGTTTTAGGTTCAATTGATAGCTCATCATTATGAGTTATTGGTTGTGGGTCTAGACTAGGTGTCTCTGTAATGTCTATTGGAGTTTCTTGAACTTCATCAAGTTTAATGCCACTCCCACTGTTTTCTTGTAAAAGAAATTCTTTTTCCAGAAACACAGCATGCCTTGAAACAAACACCTTTTGTTCCAAGGGATGATAGAATTGGTAACCCTTCGTTTCCTTAGGGTATCATTCAATAACGAAGATACCTGAAGAGGATGGGGCATCGATGCCTTCCTCTTCAAGGACTCAAGATAAACCTTGCAGTTTCTTCGCTAGTGGCCCTCCTTGCCACAGTGATGGCAAGTGCCTTTTGGTGCCTTTTCAGTCTTTTTGACCTTTTTCTTCCTTCCCTTATTTTGTACATTGGGCTTCCTCTTAGAACCTTTCTTTGAGGAACCAACTAACAGTATCATCTTCTGATCCTGCTTTACAGAAGGCTCTACAGTCTTCAGTAGGTTGAGCAACTCAGGAAACTGGTCTAGTGTTGCATCTTCAGGAGGACGGTTTGGAAGTTGTTCTTCAAGGACATAAGCAAGCTTTCTGCCTTGAGGACTATCCTCAGGTTTCTAAGCCAGTCCATGAAGTTTGGCCCAGTCAGCTTATTGGTGTCCAAAATGGAACGCAAATTCAGAGAAGACATGATCAAGTGATTATCCTAGAAATACAAATTGAGCTTATGTGAGAAGAATGATAAAGAATGCATCAACATACATTAATTAAATCCTATTTATTTTTCGAATTGAATAACCCTTTTTATCAATTCGGGAGATCGTAGGAACATCTCCAAATAGGTTTATATCCAACCATAGATAAGAACAACCATGGCTGTGGCCATCAAGTTATTCTTAGCTATGAAGGTAGGTAATTATACTGATTACATATTACATATATGTAACTATCACTTTATGCTATCAACTAATTGAATGATTGTATAAATCATTGGGTTGTTAACTCATTAACAAGTATGCAACAATATACGTAGCACCCAACCGCACCTCTCTTTACATCGACCTTGGCTGTGGCACAACAAATCGATGCTCCAAGCTTAAGGCTGACCCATTAATCAAGAAGTAGTTTTAATATGGTTGGAGCTCATTCAACCGTTTAGTCAGGCTTGGATGTGTCCAACAACCAAAACTAAGGATTGACCTCTGACTCCAACTATATTAATCATAAACTAATTCCATGGTTTGAACATGTTGAGGTTCAAGCCGGGCATGGATGTGTCCATCAACCCAAATGAGAAACAAAACTCCGGTTCTAACCATATTTATGGAAGGTGTTGGCCTTAATATTTTGTAAGGGGTTTTGGGTCTCATCCTTTCTTTTCTAAGCACATTCATGACATATATTTATGTCATGTACTAACGATTTCCTTAATAAAGTATGTATTTGACTTAATTTATCAAGTCTCATTAATTGAATTAGGAACTGGATTTCCTTATTCCAATTTCATACTTTATTCAAGGAATTGTTTTGGGAAACAATTTCCTAAATTGTCATAATCAATTTCGGAAATAATATGTTTAAGACTTTGATTTCTCTAAATCAAATCTTATTAAATTAAGAGACAGATTCCCTTAATTCAACCACATATTATTTTCATGAAAATCTTATTTAAGGAAATAAACTCTATAGGAAATAATTATCCTAATTAATTTTAGAGACAACAATATGTAAGAAATCAAATAAGGAAATTATCGTTTGAGAATCACCTCAAACTTTTTCAAGATTTGATCACATATTTTATTTATGGACTAATTAATTACAACAAATTATTTTCTTTGGGTGGCTCCCCGAGGCTCAGATACCCAAAGAAAAGAAATTTATCGTAAATCTAATTTGGCCCGCTCCCCGAGGCGTAGCCAAAATTAAACTCGACAATTCTTATTCAAAATAGGAAATTAAATTACAACAACTAACTTTAATTTGGGTGGCTCCCGGAGGCACTCCCCAAAGTAAAAAATTTTGTTAATAATTTAAAACCAATTCGAATTTAATTGTCAATTAATGAACCATAAATTTGTCTAGACTTTCTTGAAAGAAAGTGCCCAAAATTGCGAGCTTTCCATAATAGGTTTTTTGAATAATTGTAAGTTTCTGCTACAAAGAAAACTTACATATTTCCAAAATTGAAAATTTTCCAAAATAGGAAATTTCCAAAATTTGAAGTTTCCAAAAATGGGAAGTTTTCACAATTATCATAAAATTTCAGAAACTAGGATATTTCAAAAGTTTGCGAAATTTCATGAGGATTTTCAAACTTTGAAATTCCTAAATCTAAAATTTATCATAATTGGAAAATTTTCCAAAATTGAGATCATGACAAAGTTTTCCGCAAAACAATTATATGATTATGTCAAACACTAACCTCGCTCTGATACCACAGTTGGGACCGGGTGCATGTTGACGAGGATACGAGTTCGTAAATTTTAAAATATTTACGTTCAGCGGAAGAATTAGCATAAATAATTTCTTAAATTATTTTAACCACATATCTAGCATGCAACCTTAAGTTGTGGAGACATGATCATAAATTAAAATTTTGCAGAAAAGTAAACTAATTTACTTTGTACCTCGCGTAACTCGAAGAAAGGGACGAGATCCAACCGTAGCGTCCCTTGGAAGCTTCGCCTCTATTCGCGTCCACGCCGAGTTCTCTTCGGGATGACTTCGCAAAGTCACGAGTTTCGTGCCGACAAGAACTACTAGATTCTCCAAAGGCACAACTAAAATATCAAGAGAGAGATATGCAAACTAACCACCAAGTAAAGGAATCAAGGTTCCGTGAAGGGAGGAAGGAGACGCGACCCGCTTCATCTTGGTGGTGGCTCACGGCTAGGGAAGGTGGCGCCCGGCCTAGAGGGAGAAAGTGGCGTCGGCCCTAGAGAGAGAAGAGGCGCCGGCCCTAGAGAGAGAGAGGGAGAGAATGTGAGAGAGAGAGAACTTCTTAATCTCTTGATTAATCAATTTTTTTGGAATTCAAGCCTAGCCTTGGTTCCTTTATATAGTAGTCTCTCCATCGCCAAGTCTCATCTTTAACGGAATAAATTTTCATAAGAAATTTATCCCATAAATTTTCTTATGAATTATTCCGTTATGCTTAGTTTTATTATAACTAAATTTATAATAAAACAAACACATCTCTCCTTTTATTATAGAATAAAATTTACAAGAAAATTATATAAATTTTTTTTCTTATCATGGAAAAATCAATTCATAATTGATTTTATAAAATTAAAATAAACCGATCCATGGTTCATTTTAATTTCCATAAAAAGAATAAATATCTATAAATTTCTTTATAAAATTTCTTTATATAAATTTCTTTATATAAACTTATTTATCCATAATTTTATAAAACAAATCGCACTTGATTTATTTTATAATTTGAACCAAATAAATTGGTTTCCCTCCTTTATTGTGGCCGGCCAAACCAAAGAGGGTGGGCACCCTCTTTGGCCGGCCACATCAAGCCAAACCCATTACGAATTAAACTCTTTTAATTCGTCCAACAAGCCTTCAAAAGACTTAGCCATTTTAAGCTTCCGATGCGCCTCTGATAAATTCAGATTCGACTTATTTCTCTTGATTGGAAAATCCAATTTTCAACTCGTTTTAAATCCCTCGGATTACTCGTAGTGCGTGTGACTAAATAGGCTTTCGATTTATGTTTGCCGTCTATAATCAACCAATTATAGAACGATCATGAGTGGCACCTAGTAGTACATCATGACCCCCAATTAATCGAAAGATCAACGGTTGACCTCAGAAATAATTCTGAAACCCTTCAGCAGCTATAATGAGTTGTGGCCCATTCCCTTCACCATCTTATACCCACTTGGTTCAGGACACGGTCTATGTGTGTCAGTCCCCACTAGGCTGACTACGTCACACCTAGCCCAAGTAATGTCTTTCTCATCCAACGGATTTTAATTACTCTCATGTTTCCGAGAGATTCATACTCGGAACATGTGATGGTCTGGCCAGAGGCTTTGAGTAACAATCCGACGATAGGCCTTGGGTATACATCTCCTCGCAAGGAGTGGTGAATCCTTTGTAGGCTGTTCAAACATCTTCGGGCACTTCGGCTTATACCCAATCATCCTGGGTCCACACCTCCTTGGAGATGCTTGCTTAAGATGTCAAAGTATAAGTCTTCATGACCAAGATGACTTGAACACCGCAAGTCAAAGGAACATCGCACTTAAGCTGCAGTAAGAACTTCATTGACATGTCTATATGTAGACTACCATATGAAGTTTTATAGTCAGTCACTCCAATGAACTAGTTCCCTTAACTAGCATTCATGTTTATCTCCGGACATCCCAATGTCACCAGCCAGTGAGAATCAGCTGATTAGAGAATAACCCATGCTAGTCTCAACAGAATTGATAGTGTCCGTATTTATCAATTCATCGACTAGGGACAATTTCAATACTTCACAATTGCACATGTAGAGATAATCACTAGTTGTGAATTCATCACAAATTCTCTCATGCTGTGAATTGTATTGCGGACATTCAGTAAATGAGTTTAAGATCTCAATCAAATACACAGACATGTATACTCAAATAGTGAAAATTCATTTATTAAAATAAATGATTACAATCGTAAGGCGATTGCCTTAGGACACTTCTCTCACAATACTAACAAACTCCCGCTTGGCCTAGTGCCAATCGCTACGGTATCCAATACCACAAGCTCTAACATGACCCTCAAACTTGCTTTGAGGCAAGGCCTTAGTTAAAGGATCCGCTAAATTCCTTTCAGTGGGAATTATCTCAATTTGTATATCATTCCTACTTATAATCTCTCTGATCAGATGATAGCGGCGAAGCACATGTTTGGATCGCTGATGAGACCTTGGTTCCTTTGCTTGTGCAATAGCTCCATTGTTGTCGCAATAAACCGGTATTGCTTCATCAATGGTTGGAACCACACCAAGTTCTGAGACAAACTTCTTGATCCGTACTGCTTCCTTTGCTGCTTCCGAAGTTACAATATATTCCGCTTCCGTGGTAGAATCCACTACGGTGTCTTGTTTGGAACTCTTCCAACATATTGCGCCTCCATTCAAAATAAATACGTATCCGGACTGAGATTTGGAGTCATCCTTATCTGTCTGGAAACTGGCATCTGTATACCCACGTATTATCATATCTCCTTCTCCATATATTAGGAACACATTCTTAGTCCTTCTTAAGTGCTTAAGGATTGTCTTGACAGCCGCCCAATGATCCATTCCTGGATCAGACTGGTATCTGCTTGTGACGCTCAGAGCATACGATGCATCGGGCCTAGTACATAACATAGCATACATGATAGATCCTATCGCGGATGCATAAGGAATCTTATTCATGCAAATCCTCTCGTCTTCTGTGCGTGGACACATAGACTTTGAAAGGTTGATCCCATGCCTGATGGGAAGGTAACTTTTCTTGGATTCCGACATGCTAAACCTTTTTAGCACTCGGTCTATATATGTAGACTGCGAAAGACCAAGCAACCGTTTTGATCTATCTCTATAGATTCTAATCCCAAGGATATAGGTTGCTTCTCCCAGGTCTTTCATGGAGAAAGTTTTGGACAACCAAATTTTAACCGACTGTAAGACTGATATATCGTTTCCTATAAGCAATATGTCATCGACATATAATAGTAGGAATACGATTGCACTCCCACTAACCTTCTTGTACACACAAGGTTTATCAGGATTTTGTGAGAAATCAAACTCTTTGATTGTCTCATCAAAACGGATGTTCCAGCTCCTGGATGCTTGCTTCAGTCCATATATGGATCGTCGAAGCATGCATATTTTGGTTTTCTCAACCGATGTGAAACCTTCAGGTTGTATCATGTATACATCCTCAAGCAGTTTCCATTAAGGAAAGCTGTTTTCACATCCATTTGCCATATCTCATAATCATAATGAGCTGCTATGGCCAGGAGCATCCGAATGGATTTAAGCATAGCTACTGGCGAATATGTTTCGTCATAATCAATTCCTTGTTTCTGACGATATCCTTTTGCCACTAATCTAGCCTTAAAGGTAACAACATTACCTTCCATGTCAGTTTTCTTCTTGAAATCCCACTTGCACCCAATGGGCTTAATCCCTTCAGGTGGGTTAACCAAGTCCCATACTTGATTTTCGTACATGGAATCCATTTCCGACTTCATGGCTTCAAGACATTTGTCCCTTTCTGAACTTTTCAGAACATCATCATATCTGATAGGTTCGTCATTGCTAATGAGTAACACGTCGTTCGATTCACTTACGAGAAATCCGTATCTCTCTGGAATATTGTGTGTCCTATCAGACCTACGAAGAGGTGGTGTTGTTTTAGGTTCAACTGATTGCTCATCATTATGAGTTATTGGTTGTGGGTCTAGACTAGGTGTCTCTGTAATGTCTATTGGAGTTTCTTGAACTTCATCAAGTTTAATGCCACTCCCACTGTTTTCTTGTAAAAGAAATTCTTTTTCCAGAAACACAGCATGCCTTGAAACAAACACCTTTTGTTCCAAGGGATGATAGAATTGGTAACCCTTCGTTTCCTTAGGGTATCCAATAAATAGACATTTATCAGACTTAGCATCCAATTTGTCTGATACAGTCCGCTTCACATAAGCAGGACAACCCCATATTTTAAGGTGAGTTAAATGATGTTTCTTACTATTCCACGTCTCATATGGAGTAGTAGAGACTACCTTGGTCGGGACTATGTTTAGCAAGTAAACAGCTGTCTTAAGCGTATAGCCCCAAAAGGATTTGGAAGAGTTGCATGATTCATCATCGACCTAACCATGTCCATCAAGGTTCGGTTGCGCCTCTCAGATACACCATTATGCTGTGGTGTATACGGCGGAGTCCATTGGGACAATATCCCATTGTCCCTAAGATAATCTTGAAACTCTTGACTTAAGTATTCACCACCCCGATCGGATCGAAGTATCTTAATACTTTTGCCAAGCTGTTTCTCTACTTCATTTCTGAACTCTTTCAATTTCTCAAAAGCTTCAGATTTGTGTTTCATCAAGAACACGTACCCGAATCGTGAGTGATCATCGATAAAGGTGATGAAGTAGCTATAGCCTCCTGGTGCAAGAGTTGACATTGGTCCACATACATCAGTATGTATTAGTCCAAGCAATTCTCCCACTGGTTTACCTTTTTCGGAAAAGGGTAATTTGACCATCTTGTCTTTTAAGCATGATTCACATGTATCAAATGAACCGGGTTCAAATGATTCCAGAATTCCACATCGGTGTAATTTGGTCATGCGTTTCTTACTTATATGGCCAAGATGATAATACCACGTATAGGAGTCTATTTTGATTATCTATTCGAGCACGTTTGTTGCTATCTTCGATATTGCAAACGTCACCGGATAAATCTAACGTGTAGATACCATTGCATAAAGTTTCGGTCCCAAAAAGAACACCATTTAAAGTTATATAACAACAATTGTTACTAAAAGTTAAATGATAACCCTTTTCATTCAAGCATGAAATAGATACAATGTTCTTTATTAACGAAGGAACAAAATAACAATTATCCAACTCTAAGACTAGTCCAGTAGGGAGCTTTAGCAAATATGTTCCGATGGCAACAGCAGCAATCTTTGCTCCATTGCCAACTTGCAAATTCGCTTCTCTCTTGACGAGTATTCTTCTATTCGTTAGCCCTTTATGTCATTACATATATGTGAGCTACACCCTGTATCTAGTACCCAGGTGTACGAGGAAATAGAGTGACATTCAATAACGAAGATACCTGAAAAGGATGGGGCATCGATGCCTTCCTCTTCAAGGACTCAAGATAAACCTTGCAGTTTCTTCGCCAGTGGCCCTCCTTGCCACAGTGATGGCAAGTGCCTTTTGGTGCCTTTTCAGTCTTTTAGGCCTTTTTCTTCCTTCCCTTATTTTGTTCTTTGGGCTTCCTCTTAGAACCTTTCTTTGAGGAACCAACTAACAGTATCGTCTTCTGATCCTGGTTTATAGAAGGCTCTACAGTCTTCAGCAGGTTAAGCAACTCAGGAAACTGGTCTGGAGTTGCATCTTCAGGAGGACCGTTGGGAAGTTGTTCTTCAAGGACATAAGCAAGCTTTCTCCTTGAGGACTATCCTCAGGTTTCTAAGCCAGTCCATGAAGTTTGGCCCAGTCAGCTTATTGGTGTCCAAAATGGAACGCAAATTCAGAGAAGACATGATCAAGTGATTATCCTAGAAATACAAATTGAGCTTATGTGAGAAGAATGATAAAGAATGCATCAACATACATTAATTAAATCCTATTTATTTTTCGAATTGAATAACCCTTTTTATCAATTCGGGAGATCGTAGGAACATCTCCAAATAGGTTGATATCCAACCATAGATAAGAACAACCATGGCTGTGGCCATCAAGTTATTCTTAGCTATGAAGGTAGGTAATTATACCGATTACATATTACATATATGTAACTATCACTTTATGCTATCAACTAATTGAATGTTTGCATAAATCATTGGGTTGTTAACTCATTAACAAGTAAGCAACAATATACGTAGCACCCAACTGCACCTCTCTTTACATCGACCTTGGCTGTGGCACAACAAATCGATGCTCCAAGCTTAAGGCTGACCCATTAAACAAGAAGTAATTTTAATATGGTTGGAGCTCATTCAACCGTTTAGTCAGGCTTGGATGTGTCCAACAACCAAAACTAAGGATTGACCTCTGACTCCAACTATATTAATCATAAACTAATTCCATGGTTTGAACATGTTGAGGTTCAAGCCAGGCATGGATGTGTCCATCAACCCAAACGAGAAACAAAACTCCGGTTCTAACCATATTTATGGAAGGTGTTGGCCTTAATATTTTGTAAGGGGTTTTGGGTCTCATCCTTTCTTTTCTAAGCACATTCATGACATATATTTATGTCATGTACTAACGATTTCCTTAATAAAGTATGTATGTGACTTAATTTATCAAGTCTCATTAATTGAATTAGGAACTGGATTTCCTTATTCCAATTTCATACTTTATTCAAGGAATTGTTTTGGGAAACAATTTCCTAAATTGACATAATCAATTTCGGAAATAATATGTTTAAGTCTTTGATTTCTCTAAATCAAATCTTATTAAATTAAGAGACAGATTCCCTTAATTTAACCACATATTATTTTCATGAAAATCTTATTTAAGGAAATAAACTCTATAGGAAATAATTATCCTAATTAATTTTAGAGACAATAATATGTAAGAAATCAAATAAGGAAATTATCGTTTGAGAATCACCTCAAAATTTTTCAAGATTTGATCACATATTTTATTTATGGACTAATTAATTACAACAAATTATTTTCTTTGGGTGGCTCCCCGAGGTTCAGATACCCAAAGAAAAGAAATTTATCATAAATCTAATTTGGCCCGCTCCCCAAGGCATAGCCAAAATTAAACTCGACAATTCTTATTCAAAATAGGAAATTAAATTACAACAACTAACTTTAATTTGGGTGGCTCCCGAAGGCACTCTCCAAAGTAAAAAATTTTGTTAATAATTTAAAACCAATTCGAATTTAATTGTCAATTAATGATCCATAAATTTGTCTAGACTTTCTTGAAAGAAAGTGCCCAAAATTGCGAGCTTTCCTTAATAGGTTTTAGAATAATTGTAAGTTTCTGGTACAAAGAAAACTTACATATTTCCAAAATTGGAAAATTTCCAAAATAGGAAATTTCCAAAATTAGAAAGTTATCAAAAATGGGAAGTTTTCACAATTATCATAAAATTTCAGAAACTAGGATATTTCAAAAGTTTGCGAAATTTCATGAGGATTTTCAAACTTTGAAATTCCTAAATCTAAAATTTATCATAATTGGAAAATTTTCCAAAATTGAGATCATGACAAAGTTTTCCGCAAAACAATTATATGATTATGTCAAACACTAACCTCGCTCTGATACCACTGTTGGGACCGGGTGCATGTTGACGAGGATACGGGTTCGTAAATTTTAAAATATTTACGTGCAGCGGAAGAATTAGCATAAATAATTTCTTAAATTATTTTAACCACGTATCTAGCATGCAACCTTAAGTTGTGGAGACATGATCATAAATTAAAATTTTGCAGAAAAGTAAACTAATTTACTTTGTACCTCGCGTAACTCGAAGAAAGGGACGAGATCCAACCGTAGCGTCCCTTGGAAGCTTCGCCTCTATTCGCGTCCACGCCGAGTTCTCTTCGGGATGACTTCGCAAAGTCACGAGTTTCGTGCCGACAAGAACTACTAGATTCTCCAAAGGCACAACTAAAATATCAAGAGAGAGATATGGAAACTAACCACCAAGTAACGGAATCAAGGTTCCGTGAAGGGAGGAAGGAGACGCGACCCGCTTCGTCTTGGTGGTGGCTCACGGCTAGGGAAGGTGGCGCCGGCCCTAGAGGGAGAAAGTGGCGCCGGCCCTAGAGAGAGAAGAGTGCCGGCCCTAGAGAGAGAAAGGGTGGGCGCCGACCCTAGAGAGAGAGAGGGAGAGAATGAGAGAGAGAGAGAGAGAACTTCTTAATCTCTTGATTAATCAATTTTTTTGGAATTCAAGCCTAGCCTTGGTTCCTTTATATAGTAGTCTCTCCATTGCCAAGTCTCATCTTTAACGAAATAAATTTTCATAAGAAATTTATCCCATAAATTTTCTTATGAATTATTCCGTTATGCTTAGTTTTATTATAACTAAATTTATAATAAAACAAACTCATCTCTCCTTTTATTATGGAATAAAATTTACAAGAAAATTATATAAATTTTTTTTCTTATCATGGAAAAATCAATTCATAATTGATTTTATAAAATTAAAATAAATCGATCCATGGTTCATTTTAATTTCCATAAAAAGAATAAATATCTATAAATTTCTTTATAAAATTTCTTTATATAAATTTCTTTATATAAACTTATTTATCCATAATTTTATAAAACAAATCGCACTTGATTTATTTTATAATTTGAACCAAATAAATTGGTTTCCCTCCTTTATTGTGGCCGGCCAAACCAAAGAGGGTGGGCACCCTCTTTGGCCGGCCACATCAAGCCAAACCCATTACGAATTAAACACTTTTAATTCGTCCAATAAGCCTTCAAAAGACTTAGCCATTTTAAGCTTCCGATGCGCCTCTGATAAATTCAGATTCGACTTATTTCTCTTGATTGGAAAATCCAATTTTCAACTCGTTTTAAATCCCTCGGATTACTCGTAGTGCGTGTGACTAAATAGGCTTTCGATTTATGTTGGTCGTCTATAATCAACCAATTATAGAATGATCATGAGTGGCACCTAGTAGTACATCATGACCCCCAATTAATCGAAAGATCAACGGTTAACCTCAGAAATAATTCTGAAACCCTTCAGCAGCTATAATGAGTTGTGCCCCATTCCCTTCACCATCTTATACCCACTTGGTTCAGGACATGGTCTATGTGTGTCAGTCCCCACTAGGCTGACTACGTCACACCTAGCCCAAGTAATGTCTTTCTTGTCCAACGGATTTTAATTACTCTCATGTTTCCGAGAGATTCATACTCGGAACATGTGATGGTCTGGCCAGAGGCTTTGAGTAACAATCCGACGATAGGCCTTGGGTATACATCTCCTCGCAAGGAGTGGTGAATCCTTTGTAGGCTGTTCAAACATCTTCGGGCACTTCGGCTTATACCCAATCTTCCTGGGTCCACACCTCCTTAGAGATGCTTACTTAAGATGTCAAAGTATAAGTCTTCATGACCAAGATGACTTGAACACTGCAAGTCAAAGGAACATCGCACTTAAGCTGCAGAGAACTTCATTGACATGTCTATATGTAGACTACCATATGAAGTTTTATAGTCAGTCACTCCAATGAACTAGTTCCCTTAACTAGCATTCATGTTTATCTCCGGACATCCCAATGTCTCCAGTCAGTGAGAATCAGCTGATTAGAGAATAACCCATGCTAGTCTCAACAGAATTGATAGTGTCCGTATTTATCAATTCATCGACTAGGGATAATTTCAATACTTCACAATTGCACATGTAGAGATAATCACTAGTTGTGAATTCATCACAAATTCTCTCATGCTGTGAATTGTATTGCGGACATTCAGTAAATGAGTTTAAGATCTCAATCAAATACACAAACATGTATACTCAAATAGTGAATATTCATTTATTAAAATAAATGATTACAATCATAAGGCGATTGCCTTAGGACACTTCTCTCACAATATTAACACGAGGAGCTTGCCGAAGACCATATAAAGATTTCTTGAGATGACAAACATGAGATGGAAATTGTGAATGAATAAACCCAGGTGGTTGCTCCATAAAAACTGTTTCCTCAAGAATACTATGAAGAAATGCATTAGAAACGTCTAATTATCGGATAGATCAATTAGAACTAATAGCTATTGATAACAATAATCTGACAGATGTAATTTTGATGACTGGGCTGAAGGTGTCATTGAAGTCAATACCTGGTTGTTGACTAAATCCTTTGGCTACAAGACGAGCTTTATACCGTTCAAGAGAACCATCAGCTCTATGCTTAAGACGGAATATCCATTTTGAGCCCACAACATTCATAGACGGAGTGCGCGGAACTAGGCTCCATGTTCCATTGCGAAGAAGTGCATCAAATTCTGTAGCCATTGCATTACGCCAATTTGGATCCTTTTGTGCCTGTGTAAAGCAAGTTGGTTTAATAGTTTTTGAGGAAACCACTAGAGCTCGAGGAAGAGGATATCGAGTAGCCATTGGTGGACATCGTGCATATATGTCACTCAAGGGAAGCATGCGACGAGGAGCATTATCATCTGAATCATTTGTTGATGGTAATGAGGAAGTGGGTTGGCATGGTGAGTTTGTTGCCGGACTTGAATTATCCGAGGATCTAGGGCTAGAGAGCATATTATCGTTGGCTGGTGAGTTTGTTACCGGACTTGAATTATCCGAGGATCCAAGGCTAGAGAGCATATTATTGTTAGCTGGTGAGACTTCTAAGATTGGAGCAGTAACTTGAGGTGATCCTGATGGTATAAGAGAGTTATTAGGGAGCTCCGGAGCAGGACCTAGGATGCCATCTCTTCTGATAATGTTGGGTGACATCAAGAAAGTATCACCTGTATCTAGAGGAGAGATTGAAGAGGCTGTCGAAAAAGGCAATAGAGATTCATCAAAAGTAACATGTCGTGATGTATATATCCGTACAGTTGGTATATGTAAGCAACGATACCCATGATACATATTACTATAACCAAGGAAAACACATAATAATGAACGAGAGTTAAGTTTGTGTTTAGAATAGGGGCGTAACCATGGATAACATGCGCAACCAAAGATTCGAAGAAAGGTGTATTTAGGAGTTTGATTATAAAGTTTTTCCAAAGGACACTTATGATTGAGCAATGGAGTAGAAAGTCGATTTATGAGATATAATGCAGTACAAACATCTTCATCCCAAAATTTACGCGGAACCGATGCATGATGAAGAAGTGCTAAGGCAGTTTCAACTATATGTTTATGTTTTCTCTTAGCAGAGCCATTTTGTTCTAGAGTGTGAGGGCAAGAAACTCGATGAACAATCCCACAAGAGACAAGATGACGATGAAGAGCTTGATATTCTCCTCCCCAATCAGAATGAAGAGAGAGTATTTTGCGATTAAAATATCGTTCAACTTGTTTTTGAAAATTACAGAATATATCAAATAAATCAGATTTTCTTTTCATAGGATAAAGCCAAGTGTATTTACTAAAATGATCAATGAAGGTAACATAATATAAGAAACCTTGGTTAGACAAGATATGTGCAGGACCCAAATATCAGAATGAATTATTTCAAGTGGAAAATTGGAAACGCGTTCAGATGAAGAAAAAGATAACTTATGACTTTTAGATTCCATGTATGCCTGACATGAATGAGATGGAGATGAAGTAAAGGAAGTAGGTAAATCATACCTATTTATGATCGACTAAACAATACGAAGGGAAGGATGACCAAGTCGAGCATGCCAGGCTGGTTTATTTGTGCGTTCACCAATAAAAGCTTTGATTGAAGAATTTTGAAGATAGTAGAGGCCATTTTTTATTTTTCCAAGAAATACAGTAGTATTTGTTCCTCTATCTTTTATAAGATAATGATCAAGATGAAATTCAAAAAAGACATTGTTATCAAGGGAAAACTGACGTACGGAGAGTAAATTTTTAGTAATGGATGGAACATGAAAGATGTTACGCATGTGAAAAGTACGATTAGATAAATGAATGTATGTGTTTCCAAGATTAGTAATATGCAAACCTGAGCCATCACCTACTTGTACCGTATCCAAACCAGTGTATGGTAGTACTTCTGTAAAGATATTGTAGTCTGATGTGACATGATGAGTTGCTCCAATATCAATATACCATTCAGTAGATAAAAATTTTGAAGGTTTGCCATGAGTAGGCACAGATGAGAGAACTTTAGGACGGACTTGTGAAGTTAAAGATCTTCTTAAAGCTGAAGGGCCACCGATGAAGGTTTTGTCGAGTTTTTTAGGACATTGAATACCAGTATGTCCAATTTGGAGACAAATTTGGCATCTTCTTAAAGTTGAAGGACCACCGATGAAGGTTCTGTCAAGTCTTTTAGGACATTGAATACCAATGTGTCCAAATTGGAGACAAATTTGACATCTCTGAACATTCGACATCAAAATAATAATAAAGAATAAAAAATTGTTGCAGCTTGGGCCAAAAGGCACGGAGACTATTCCTCTTTTCCCCTACTTTCTCGTCATGAGTTGACGGATGATAAAAACGAGGAATGAGGATGACGAAAAAAAATAGAGGAGGAAGTTTTTTTTTCTCGAAAAAAAAATGGTGATAGCAAGCGTCACATGAAGAAGAAGAAAGACGTTGCATAAAAATAGCGACACGTAAGGTATGAGGAGCTATGACTCTGATACCATATTAGAGTAAAAGAAGTAGAGAGAGAAGAGAGGTAGAGAGAAAGAAACAGATATCAAAATAACTTTCTTGATTGAAAAAACTTGTCCATGAGATACACAATTTATAGGGATCTTAGGAGACCTAGTCAAATGAAAAATTAATAACGAAACTGTTAATTAACATATTTATAAAGAATCTGTCAATTAACAAATTAATAAGGAAAATGTCTAATAATATAATAATATAAATTTATTCTCTTTAATCTCTTTTAGCATCTCCTTCCAACAAGAGAATTGCAAAATGATTTAGATGTTTGACAATCAACTAGATGCAATTAAGAAGAAATTTTTTTAGAATGTAGAACAAAAAATAATAAATAGAAAATAAAATTAAAAATAAACTTTTACTTCCTTCTTCAATATCAGTTTTGGCCAGTGTCATTCCTCTCCTTTTGCTAATAGGGATTAAAGATGGTGCACTTCTAAATTGTTGAAATGATATTCAACACAAATGGTTCTTCTTGAAAAAAAACTTCAATGGTGCACTTTAAACTACTTTAAGAAAATTTATGTACCATAGTGATATAATAATTCAATAAGATAACTTAGGGAAAGTGGCCACCTTTGCAATTTGCACTATGCATAGAAGGAACACATTGTACCATAGTGATTAGAGTTCACAAGCTAAATTTTTCTTTTCTAGAGCATCTGCCAATCACCAATTTTATTATCCTGAAATATTTCACCATTATTATTAGATTAATTACAAGTTTATTTGCATTAATGGAAATTTATGTTCAATAAACAAAAAAAGAATCTAATTAAATGTATAAACTAAGTTTTTCATAGTAATTCACAACTTGCCTGCCAAATTAGTGAAGGCGGCTCAAATAACAAAGAAGTGAAATGCAGAAAAAATTATATAAGATTAACAAGTAAAAATATGGTGGAAAAAATTATTTGAGGTTTTGCTTCTTTTCCAAGTAAGGACAGTGAGTAAAGGTTAACGATATGACTCATGCAACAAAGAAATGAATATTATAATTATGGAAAAAGGTTGTAGGGAAGGTTGGTGTTAGTTATGCTAGGTAATTTAATATCACAAGGTAGAATAAAAATCATGAAAATACTAGTAAAAGGATTCAAATATGCAAAGTAATATAAAAAAAACATATTAATTTGATAGCTGGAAATAGAGGAAACACCTTGAACTTCTCTTGTTCATCTCTTGCTTATGAAACTAAGGAGTTTATGCAACTATGATACCATTTTAGAACTTGTTAAACTTCATTCAAATGTGACAAAGAAAACAACTTAGGCACTATAAATACATTTAAGATAATCTCAAAATTGACAGTGAGAGTAAGTGAAGAAGATTTAACTTAGGCTTGCTTGTAGAAGCCTTCTTGGAACTCCTCCTGCAACAATTGTGATGCATTGACCAATATGAGTAAAGATGAGGTGAGATCTATCTCTTATCCTATTTGAGAAGAAAGATTGGCCTTCTGATGCAATGTAGGCCATTTATTATGCAATTATTATTTCTCAAAAGAAACTATCAATGAAAATCACCAAAAATAAAAAGATAATTCTAAGATAATTTACACCATGAGCAGCAAGGGTTACCAACAACAATATTGTGCCTAACACTTCAACTCCACTCATCCAGTATAGCTCCAGGAAGATGTTAGACAAAGCATCAGAAAGGCTGAGATGTAATTAGGTTTTAGATCAATGTGAGAATTAAGGGGAGAAGCAAATCCTACATTTGCATTAATTTAATCCAAGTTATGTTTTTGAACTATAAATATTAACTGAAAAATCATAGGTAGCATTTTAACTAAAATGATGAACCAAAATGAGTTAATATGATAAACTTGTTGATTACCCATAATCAAGTAGTTATACATATCTGAGTTAATATATGCTGATTTTTTACTTTAATAAAAAATATAGCATTATTACCTAAAATTGTTATGGTCATCATATAAAGCTAGAAATCAAAGCCTAACAAAAATGAAAGAATAAGATACTACTTGTATACTATTCCGGAAGTGAACAACGGGGATGACGAATCACCAAATCACAGCCCAGGATGATAATGACGGGGAGAAAATGTCGGCGCCTACGAAATTAACACGAGTATAAAGGGGATGCATCGGAAGAAGTTCCGGTGGAGCCCTCTCCGATGCTCAAGTCAAAACTCTTTCTTTTAGGGAGGAAAACGAGGAACCAAAGTATTCGAGTTCTAAAAGTTTACCCCCTTTACCAAGGTGCCAAAGCATCTTATATACATGACGCCTTCCCCCACATATCCCCATCTCCTCCACGTTTCTGGTCATCGGTTATTTGACAGTTGTTCTCCTCTAGTAATGGCCACCGTAACTATTAAGGTCATCATTATCATGCATTACAAGCAAAAATTACCTGCTGAATATCCTGTTCTAGAAGGAGGGGAGGGTACACGAAGCTTTGCTCTCCTATGCGTATACTGCTCTTTGGATTCCACTCTCCCGAGTCAGTCTCAGAGTCTTATCTCTCTGGCTAACCTCGGGAACCTTCCTCCATTCTCCTGAGATAGTTTCAGGAGCTCGATCCCCCGATCTAACCTTGGGGGTCTTCCTCCATTCTCCCGAAATAGTCTCGGGAGCTTAATCTCCCGGTCTGACCTCGGGGGCCTTCCTCCATTCTCCCGAGATAGTCTCGAGAGCTCGAGCCCCCGGTCTAACCTCGAGTCACTAGCTTGGTGGGCCTTGCAATGTAGCTTTCCCGTGCCACGTGCCCCCCTGATTACTCATCCCTATCACAAGTCTCCCCTTCAAGTCTAATCGAAGGAAGTGGAGCTGATTAATTAGGCTGGTAGCACGATGAGAGGAAGCGTAGTATCAGTAGGACCTATATTACCATTCCTTCTTCCTTAACGACTTGTCGGGTCGTAGGAATCGAAACATTTGTCACTTGGTCTGAGGCGGTCATTTGAATTAATCTAAGAGTCTTTACGAGTTCCAAGGCCGTGTAGTGATGGTTGTCGATCACCCATTAAGGGTGCATGGGGTATATTAATGGCGAGAGAGTTTTCCTGCGAACGGATTACTGCCACGTGATAGGGTCCTTTCTACGTGATTTCCCTCCGATACGCTTAGTTAGGTCATACCAACCAATGCCTATATTGAACTGCGATGCCTCAATATTTGCAGTTCTCACCATCCACGCATCGTGCATCTATTCCTTTGCATGATAGCTGCTCCTTCCCTATAAAAAGAGGAGGTGAAAGCAACCTTCCATCTTCTTGCACTGCTGACTATCAGAACTTGCGCCTCCTGTCTTTGCCTACTAAAGTTTCTCTTGCTAGAGCTTCTCCTTCTCGTGTAAGTCCTATCCGCCTTCATCTTCCTCTCTTCTTCAATATCATCGTCAAGGAAAGAAAGAGAAAGAAAGGTCAGGGTAAGAAGGAGAAATCTGAAAGTGAGGGAACGTATCATCTGGAGTGGTACGAAGCCACTTCATCAAAGGTTAAACCTAATACCTCGAGAATCGCTTGTGAGACCTATGGCATTCCGGCGGAGTTAGAAGTCAGGGTTCCTAGGATCAACCAGTCTCCATTAGAACCCCCCTTAGGGTTTTACACCTTCTTCCTAGGACAAGTAGAGTCTGGCTTTCATTTTCCATTCCTCCTTTTTTTCATGGCCATCTCTAAGTATTTCGATATTCCCTTGCACAAAATGGCTCCAAATGTCTTCGCTCAGATGGATGGGGTATTTATCCTGTTCAAACTGTTCGGCATACCCTTGACTCTCCGTTCTTTTCATTACTTCTTCCTCCCTAACCTGGCATCTAGGGGAGCCTTTAGCTTTACTGCTCGGCTCAATCATAAATTCATAAGCGGTCTCACTTCCTCTCATAAGGGGTGGAAGGAGCACTTCTTTTTTATCTAGCTTTCTGAACGTCCTTTCTGCCCAATTTATTGGCGAGAAGATTTAACCTCTCCTTCTAATTTGGGCGACTTCAAGCAAGATCAAGGGTACTAGCGGGCCAGGAGCATCATAGCTAGAATGGAGTTCCATGGCTCTAATCTGGTCTAATACGAGGAGCTCCTGTATCGGGCTGGGATTAGCCCCAAAGTCACCAGCCTTTGCCACAACCTCCATAAGTTTACTGTTTTATCAAATATTTATCTATTCTAACTGATATTCTACTGTTTGTATGTTACAGAAACCATCATGCTCGCTCGAGTGATGAGCAAGCTGCTCAAGTGGGAGCTCATCGATGAGACGGCTCTCACTCCCCCGCCAGCTTCAACAGCCCTAGCGGTCGAGCCCTCCGAGGACTCTGAGACGGCTCGAGTGATGAGCAAGCTGCTCAAGTGGGAGCTCATCGATGAGACGGCTCTCACTCCCCCGCCAGCTTCGACAGCCCTAGCGGTCGAGCCCTCCGAGGACTCTGAGCGAACTCAGAGCCAAGAGCCTCCTGCCCCTAGTTACCCGCTGCTCCTAAAGTCGATAGTCGATCTGCCTTCGCTGGAGCAGGAGATGATGGGGAACCACTAGCTCGGGTTTCAAGGTCAACGACAACACTAACCAGGAAAGCAAAACCTCTCCCTACCATACGACAAAAACTCATCTTGCCTGAGGAAGAGGAGGGAGAGAGCGAGCTGCAAGCTTCTCGTCAAACGAGGGGGATGAGAACCTGTTCAGCTCAGGCTCTGGAGGGAGAGGAGGGTGATATTCGCCTCACCAAACGTTATCGGAGGGCGGCACCCGCCGTTGTAGAGCCTGAGGGTGAGATTGAGTCATCTGCCTGGGAGGTCTGCTCCCTTCCTCCCCACCCCGAGTTCCCGAATTCCTCGGCAGTCCTAAAGGCAAGAGTGTGAGGTTGGAAGAGCCGGAGTTCACCAGTGCCCGCCTGCGCCGGAAGGTACAAGCAGCTGAGAAGGTGACCGCATCAAGTTTTCAACCTATACAATTTAGGGAGCTACCATAGGAGGGTCATCATTCTGAAGAGGCCTCCTCCAGTATTGACAACGGGGCTCCCGACCCGTGCATTGTCCCCTACTTAGCACCGAACCTCCTGCCTCTTACCCCTCATCGCTCCGGGGCTACATCTGGTATACCCCCTCCAAGGAGACCGGAGGCCATGAGGGGACGGACCAAGGAACACCTCACTTCCCTCAGGAGGATGACTTCGACTGGGGTGATCGCCAGCCTATACGAGTCACTGCTAAAGGTAAGGTTCCCCGTATCCATTTTTATTATCTTTATCTCCCTATCTGACTCTTGTTGTTCCTTGTGTCAGGCTACTTCCGAATGTCTCTCGAGCAGGAGACTGAAACCCTGCACCAACAAGTGCGGAGCTGAAGGCGGAGGTGTACCGGGCCTATCGGCAGGCCAACTGCAAGCGGATGTTAGCAAAGATCTCCGGGTTAAGGTGGACCACTGCCTGGACACCCTTCTGGCCTCTGAGTCCTCCCTGCATAGCACCCACCATCGGGAACGCCTTTTGTCTAAGAGGGAGACAACCCTCTCTACGGAGGTGAGTCAGCTAACCCAAGGGAGGGGACAACTCCAACTTCAGGGAAAGAAGCTGTTGGAGGATGTCCACCTCTTAGAGTTGTCCATTGAGGCACTCAATGGCCGGATCTGAGAGCTAGCAGACCAGCTGACGAAGAAGGAGACCATGATACAAGCTGCTGTTGATCACGTATCGAACTTATAGGAAGACCTTGACCAAACCAAGTCACGCTTATTGACTACCACAGAGCAGCTTGAGGAGGTGCTGGAGGCCCAAGGTCCGATATCATCCGAAGCAGCTGGGCTGAGTACTGCTTGAGACCACACCTTAAAGGAGTTAAAGAACTACAAAGCTGGCGAGGAGTCTCGACAGACAACATCAAAGGAGATATTCAGGGCCAAATTCCTCTAATCTGAGGAGTTTGGTGACATTTTGGCTGGCCAAGTGCTGAGGTGGCTCAAGCAGGGCTTCAATGGAGCGATCCAGCAGATCCAACGAGCCGAGGTACTGAAGCCAAGTGTCAACCTAGACTTCCTTAGTGTTGGCCAAGCCTGGGATAAACTGTCCGCCGAGGAAAAAAAACTTTAATGTAATATGTCATTATCTGTATTGTTTGGCTGCCATGCCTTTATGATTATAAACCTTGCGCCATTATTTTTCTGCCTAAATGAATATATTTCTCCTTGTGCCCTATGTTTTATATATTTATCTTCTGAGTGTAGCTTGTATTGTAAAATACACTTTGTATTTCACCCTATAAATGCAACCTGTGTCCTTGCCTTCATACTATGGAAATATGATCTCTATTTTTTTTCGCAAATGCCAACTCATTCCCTGACAAGGCCTGCTTTCATGTCAGCCACCCATAAGATGCTTGTTAATCTCTTTTAGTGCTAGGAAAGGTCAAAACGTTGGAGTACCCTTGGTGACTATGTGCTGACAAGGACCTTGACCGCTCCTAGCCAGGCATCCTCAGCACCACGGTCAGATCTACACAACTTGGGCCTCCTCAGCACCACAAGTTGGTAGGAACTCAGGTTGCTCCCAGCTGGGCATCCTCAGCACCTCGGTCAGGTCTACACATCTTGGGCATTCTCAGCACCACAAGATGGTAGGATCTTGGGTTGCTCCTGGTCGGGCATCCTTGGCACCTCGGTCAGGTCTACACATCTTGGGTATCATTGACGCCACAAGATGGTAGGATCTTGAACTGCTCTTGGTCGGGTATCCTCGACTCCTCATCCAGGTCTACACATCTTAGGCATCCTCGACACCGTCTCGGCCAGGTCTATATATCTTAGGCATCCTCGGCACCTAAGATGGTAGGGTCTTGGGATGCTCCCGGCGGGGCATCCTCGATGCCTCGGCCAAGTGTACACATCATGGGCATCCTCAGCACCACAAGATGGTAGGATCTTGGACTACTTCCGGCCGGCATCCTCGACGCCTCGGCCAGGTCTACACATCTTGGGCATCCTCGGCACCACAAGATAGTAGATCTTGGGCTGCTCCCGGTCGGGCATCCTCAGTCAGGTCTACACATCTTGGGTATTCTCGGCACCACAAGATGGTAGGATCTTGGGTTGCTCCCGCCCGGGCATCCTCGATGCCTTGGCCAGGTCTACACATCTTGGGCATCCTCAGCACCACATGATAGTAAGATCTTGGGATGCTCCCGATCGGGCATCCTCGGCACCTTGGCCAGGTCTACACAGCTTGGGCATCCTCGGCGCCTTGGCCAGGTTTACACATCTTGGGCATCCTCGGCACCACAAGATGGTAGGATCAGGAACTCTTCCATTCGGTCTTGATGAGACATCTCTTCTGTTTCTTTAATTACTCAAGCTTTAAGGAAATATAGATAGACTTACAAATACATGTGTTACTCACCCGACTCACCGGGTGCGATACGGCTAGAGGTGACTTGTATTCCATGGTCTCTCCAACCTTTTACCTTCAACATCTTGTAAATAATAGCTACCTCTTGCAAGCTTTTTGACTATGATGTAAGGTTCACTCCATTGTGACTCGAGCTTTCCAATGTCGCCGACTAGTTTGGTTCTTTTCAATATCTTATCCCCGACTTGGAAAGTCTGAGTGATCACTCGGCGATTATACACTTGTTGCATACGTTGGTGGTACGCAGCTAGTTGGGCAGCTGCTTTGTCTCGCACCACCATCACCAGGTCTAGGTCGATTAGTCGTTCCTGATCATTATCTTCCTTGATATTGTGTTATCGTCAGATTGACTCATCGCTTATTTCCACAGGAATCATCGTATCTAGACCATATACCAAATTGAAGGGACTCTGACTGCTCCCTTCCTTGGGAGTAGTACGGTACAACCACAAGACACTCGGGAGTTCTTTAACCCAACTACCTCTGACATGGTCCAGCTTGATCTTGAGCCCTCTAATGATCTCCTGGTTGACCACTTCCGCCTGGCCGTTGCCTTGAGGATAAGCGACTGAGGTGAAGTCCTGGCGAATACTTAGTCCTTCACACCACTCTCTCAGTTTACGCCCTGCAAACTGGCTGCCATTATCCGATACCAATTTATAAGGAATGTCATACCTACAAACTATGTCTTTCCACAGGATCTTCATCACGGCGGCTTCCGTAATATGGGCAAGCGGTTCAACCTCGACCCATTTGGAGAAGTAGTCGACTAATACCTTTTTCTGTTGAGGTCCGATCAGGAAAGGACCCACAATGCCTATTCCCCACTGATCTAAGGGGCATGAGATAGTATAGGCTCGCAGTAGTTCAGTCGGGCGGTGGGTAATATGTTGATGCTTTTGACAGGCTTCACACATGACAAAAACTTTGGTAGTGTTCGCTTGTAACGTGGGCCAAAAGTATCAGGCGAGAATAATCTTTCTGGCCATGGATCTTCCCCCGATATGTCTTCCACATATGCCTTCATGAACCTCCCGCATAATGTACTCAGTATCTCTTAGACCAACATATTTGAGCATTGGTCAAGCAAATGCTCTTTTATATAGATGATCTCTGACCAGTGTGAATCTGGAAGCCCTGCGATGGAAAAGCCGAACTTCCTTATCACGCGCCATCACTATTCCATTGTGTAAGAATTCCACATAAGTTTCTCTCCAGTCAGGTAGTACGGTATCCACGACTTCTCCTTCGATTTGGGCCACGACTTCTTCTAGAGCACCAGACCATTCTAGCATCCATAGTGCAAGGGAGCTCGTAAACTTGGCTAGGTCGTTTGCCTTGACATTATCCGCTCGAGCTACCTTCTGTAGGATGACTTCAGTAAAAGAGGATTTCAGGTGCTCATATATAGTCACATACCTTTGCAGACGCTTATTACGAACCTCAAACTCTCCTTTTAATTGTTGAGCCACAAGCTGAGAGTCTGAATGTAACATAACTCGAGAAGCTCCTACCTGCTTGGCTGCTTGAAGCCTAGCTAGTATTGCCTCACACTCGACCTACTTATTGGTGGCTCGAAAGTTGAGTCGGATGGATAGTTGTAGTGCATCCCCTAGGGGAAATCATCAGAACCCCAACCCCGTTGTACTTGTGATTGGATGAGCCATCAACATAAATCTTCCATACTTCTTGACTTTCAAGTCCTAGGACAACCTCGAGAATAAAATCGGCTAAGGCTTGAGCCTTAATAGCTGTTCGGGGATGAAATTCAATTCCGTACTCGCTCCACTCTGTCATCCACATGATTAATCATATCGAGGCCTCTGAATTTGTGAGGACGTGCCTGAGTGGGCTATTAGTGGACACTACGATGGAATGCGCCAAGAAGTATGGTCTCAACCTCCGTGCTGTCAAAACTAAGGCCTATGCCATTCCAGAGTGGTATATCGAGTTTCTGCATCCTAAGGAGATGCCCAAAGAAATATATAGGATACTGAGTATTGTCTTCTTCGTGAATAAGCGCAAAATCTATAACATGTTTAGCTACAGATAAGTAGACAAAAAGTATCTCCCCTCCCCGTGGTTTGTATAGTATGGGGAGTCCAGATCGGTACACTTTTGGTTTTGTAAAAGACTTCTCGCATTGGTCATCTCATTCGAATTTTTCTGCTTTCCTTAAAATATTAAAGAAAAGTAAAGTTCTGTCAGCAGATCAGGATATGAACTAGGATAGGGCTGTAATTTTCCATTAAGCCACTACACGTCTTTAAAATTACAAGGAGATGACATGTTGATGATAGCTTGCACTTTCTTAGAATTAGCCTCAATTCCTCTCTCCGTTACCATGTACCCGAGGAACCACCCACTTTTCACCCCAAACAATATTTAGTAGGGTTTAGTTTCAGTCTATTGGCCCTCAAGGTAGCGAATGTCTCCTCCAAATCGACAATCATGCCCTTCCCCTTCTCCGTCTTGCCAAGATGTCATCCACATACACTTTAATATTGTTGGACTGGTGCCGTCGATAGAGGGGGGGTGAATATCGACCGTAAAAACTTCTCGCGGAAATTCGTCATTCGTAGACATTCATTCTAGACTCAGAGTTAGTGCAGCGGAAAATAGAAAGAACAAAAATAAAGACAACACAAAATGCACACGGGATTTACTTGGTTCCTAACCCCCCAGGGTCAGTACATCCAAGGCCTAAGCACGGGAACGCCCGTCCACTAATGGCCTCCTTTTTAGACTTTTCGGAGGTGGAGAAACCTATCTTATAGTGCACAATTACAATCACAAAGATAGATAAAAATAATTACGGAAAATAAATTCAAACCAACAAGAGTCGAAGACTCGGCCGATCTGGAACTCCAAAGTGTCGCACACTTCCTCCCGGAGCTTTCTTGATCACAAAGCCTTGTCGTTAACGCTTTATCGTCAGTCAAAAAGCTCAAACTAAATCTTGGAAGTTGTGTCTTGAGCTGAGGGGTCGAAGCCCCTTTTATAGGCTTCATTGGGGGGCCTGTGATCAATGAGGCGCCTCACGAGGCTTGGTCAAAGTTTATCTCCGTGCCGAACTCGTCGCAGCAGATAACCCTTCTGACCAGGGCGTCTGTGTTGAAGGAGGCGCCTCATTGATTGAGGTGCCCTGGTTCATTGAGGCGCCTGCATCAATGAGGCGCCTTGTTTGATTGGGGCGCCTAGGAGCCTTCTTTCCAACCCTATTGTGTGTTTGTTTTCCTGCTTTGTCTTCAACTTTAGGTACCTGCAAGATACATAAATACAAGGCAAACATGCAGATAATCTTAACCTTAAGGATTTGATTCTGACTTCGGATTTCCACAAAATCCTAGGTCGAACCGATGCCTAAGTTCCTGTTAGTAATATGAGAGAAGTGTCCTAAGGCAATCGCCTTATGATTGTAATCATTTATTTTAATAAATGAATATTCACTATTTGAGTATACATGTTTATGTATTTGATTGAGATCTTAAACTCATTTACTGAATGTCCGCAATACAATTCACAGCATGAGAGAATTTGTGATGAATTCACAACTAATGATTATCTGTACATGTGCAATTGTGAAGTATTGAAATTGTCCCTAGTCGATGAATTGATAAATACGGACACTATCAATTCTGTTGAGACTAGCATGGGTTATTCTCTAATCAGCTGATTCTCACTGGCTGGTGACATTGGAATGTCCAGAGATAAACATGAATGCTAGTTAAGGGAACTAGTTCATTGGAGTGACTGGCTGTAAAACTTCATATGGTAGTCTACATATAGACATGTCAGTGATGTTTTTACTGCAGCTTAAGTGCGATGTTACTTTGACTTGCGGTGTTCAAGTCATCTTGGTCATGGAGACTTATACTTTGACATCTTAAGCAAGCATCTCCAAGGAGGTGTGGACCCAGGATGATTGGGTATAAGCCGAAGTGCCCGAAGATGTTTGAACAACCTACAAAGGATTCACCACTCCTTGCGAGGAGATGTACACCCAAGGCCTATCGTCGGATTGTTACTCGAAGCCTTTGGCCAGAGCATGACATGTTCGGAGTATGAATCTCTCAGAAACATGAGAGTAATTAGAATCCGTTGGACGAGAAAGACATTACTTGAGCTAGGTGTGACATAGTCAGCCTAGTGGGGACTGACACACATAGACCGTGTCCTGAACCAAGTGGGTATAAGATGGTGAAGGGAATGAGGCATGATTCATTAAAGCTGCTGAAGGGTTTCAGAATAGTTTCTGAGGTCAACCGTTGATCTTTCGATTAATTGGGGATCATGATATAGTACTAGGTGCCACTCATGATCGTTCTATAATTGGTTAATTATAGACGACCAACATAAATTGAAAGCCTATTTAGTCACACACACTACGAGTGATCCGAGGGATTTAAAACGAGTTAAAAATTGGATTTTCCGATCAAGAGAGATAAGTCGAATCTGAATTTTTCAGAGACGCATCGAAAGCATAAAATGGCTAAGTCTTTTGAAGACTTATTGGACGAATTAAATGAGTTTAATTCGTACGGTTTCGGCTTGGGTTTGGCCGGCCAAAGAGGGTCCCCACCCTCTTTGTTTGGCCGGCCACAATAAAAGGGGAGAACCAAATTGTTTGGTTCAAATTATAAAATAAACCGCGCGTGGTTTGTTTTATAAAATTATGGATAAAGAAATTTATATAAACGGATTTATTTTTCATGGAAATTAAAATGAACCATGGATTGGTTTATTTTATTTTATAAAATCAATAATAGATTGATTTACCATTATAAAGAAATTTATATAAAGAAATTTATATAAACGGATTTATTTTTCATGGAAATTAAAATGAACCATGGATTAGTTTATTTTATTTTATAAAATCAATAATAGATTGATTTACCATGATAAATAAATTTATCTGAAGAAATTTATATAAAGAAATTTATATAAAGAAGTTTATATAAAGAAATTTCTTTCCATAAGAAAAGGGAGACATGATTGTTTTTATTGTAAATTAAATTATGATAAAAACTTGGCATAATGGAATAATTCATAAAAAAATTTATAAGATAAATTTCTTATGAAAATTTATTCCGTTAAAAGGAGACTTGGCGATTAAGAGACTACTATATAAAGGTACCAAGGCAAGGCTTGGAAATTAATCCAAGAGATCAAGGATTCTTGCCTAGCCTCTCTCCCTCTCCTTCTCTCCCTCTCCCTCCTCAAGTGGTGCCGGCCCTAGAGGCCCTCCTTTTGGTTGCCGTGAGCTTCCACCACCAAGAAGAGGCCGAAGAAGAAGAAGAAGCGGGCGTGACTCCTTCCTTCCTCCCGGAATCTTGATTCCGTTCTTCGTTTGGTGGTTAGTCTTTCCATCTCTCTCTTGGTATTCTTGTCGTGCCATTGGAGAATCTAGTAGTTCTTGTCGGCACGAAACTCGTGGCTTTGCGAAGTCTTCCCGAAGAAAACTCGGCGTGGACGCGAATAGAGGCGGAGCTTCCAAGGGACGCTACGGTTGGATCTCGTCCCTTTCTATGAGTTACGCGAGGTATTAAGTAAATTAGTTTACTTTTTGCAAAATTTTAAATGTATGATCATGTCTCCACAACATAAGGTTGCATGCTAGATACGTGGTTAAAATAATTTGAGAAATTATTTATGCTAAACCTTCCACTGCACGTAATTAAATTTTAAAATTACGAACCCGTATCCATGTCAACATGCACCTGGTCCCAACAGTTCCCACCCTGGGGAACGCGCCTTCAACCTACTCCTCTCAGGAGATGGTTGCCACCCGGCTTATCCGGATAGACTTTTTCTTAGCCTTCGATACTCTCGGATCTCAAGACGTCTGAACCTCGACCCGTCTCTACTTATGTCCTTAGTCATGGCTCAGCTAAGTTGCTCAATCCCTCGGACCAAGACTTCGTGCCTAAACCCTAGGTCCACGACTTCGGTGCCCAACCCTCGACCAAGACTTGGTGCCCAATTCCTCGAACCAGGTCTTCGGTGCCCATTCCTCGGCCAGGACTTAGTGCCTAATTCCTCGAACCAGGTCTTCGTGACCAACTCTTGGTCAAGACTTTGTGTCCAATTCCTCGAACCAGGTCTTCATGCCCAACCCTCGGTTAGGTCTTAGGTGCCCAACCCTCGGCCAGGACTTATTGCCCAATCCATGATCAAGACTTAGTGCCCAATTCATCGAACCAGGACTTCGTGCCTAGGTTAACTAGGACTTTGGTTCACTTTGGTTCAATTTTCTTGACTACCCTTCCTTTGTTCAATGTATCACTAACCTAAGCATATTGTCAAACATTGAAACACTTAGAGGGGGACATCACTGATGCATCTTGCACCATTCAATTTATTAGTCCTTAACATCTCACCCATTCTAGATGGCTCAGTACAAGCAAACATGGTTGCCTTATGGGTTTATTGTGAGATGCTTGAATAATTTTTCTTAATTTATTGTTAAATCTATGACTTAATCAAAACTTGTGTTAGATTCAAATTTATCAAATAGTAAAGTGAATTTGAGTTTCGATAATTGGCTTCCAGGTCTTGGCGAGGCACAGAGGCCTTCTTTGGTCGTAGCCTTATTGGAGCAACAACCCTTTCCTTGACAAAGCCTTTTATCGAAAATTCATTTTCAAATTTACTTCTTGAAAAATTTTAGTTTAACTAGTTTAGGTTTTGGATCGATAGCTTCGGCTAGTTCCACCAGACTAAACAGACCAAGTAGTGTACGCCTTACTTACTTGACCTTATTAGAAGGGCTTCCCTAACGTTATAAATCATCCATAAACTTAAATATGAATGACGTCATATATTAAAAAAATAGCAGATGCATGGCATGACAGTTATGCATGAGTCAAACAATTCAAATTATTTTACTTATGTTTCTAATGATGTATTAAATTTCCAATTTGATACATGTCATGTGAACGCGCGAATATTCAACCCACTTTGACATATTTAATATTATTAATTTAATTGTTGCGGTTTGGGTAAGATTTTATTTAATTTTAGCTTAAGTTATTTAAGAGTTAGAGTTAAATTAATTGAAACAAATTTGAAGTTAAATTAATTGAAGTTAAATTAATTAAGAATTAATTAAACTTAAATTAATTATTTAAAGTTAAATTAATTAAGAATTATTTAAAGTTAAATTAATTAAGAATTTTAAAGTTAAATTAATTCATAATTATTTAAAGTTAAATTAATTAAGAATTTTTTAGAATTTTTTAAAGTTAAATTAATTAAGAATTATATAAAGTTAAATTAACTAAGAATTATTTAAAGTTGAATTAATTATGAATTATTTAAAGTTAAATTAATTAACGATTAATTAAAGTTGAATTAATTATTAATTATTTAAAGTTGAATTAATTAAGAATTAATTAAAGTTGAATTAATTACGAATTAGTTAATGTTGAATTAATTAAGAATTAATTAAAGTTAAATTAACTAACTAGGATTTAATTACGGTTGAGATAATTAAGGTAAAAACTAATTTAAGGTTACATAAAGGATTAAATTAAGATTAAAAGTTAAAATTAAATCTTTTAAAATTTTAACTTGATTTAAGTTTCAAAATTTCTGAGTTGGTTAAAAGTTGTGGATTTAATTTCATCATTTTCATAATTTCGAAAATATCTGAATCCTTTACTATTTCTTTATTATTTATCTTTTCAAATTTTTCTAATAATTCTGATTTATTTGATCTTTGTGAATTTTATTAGCTATAGCCTTGATCTCAGAAAATTCAATTTCGTCCTCATCCTTATCATTAAAATCACATCCTTCAATATCCTCATAGTAGGTGGAGTAATTTGGGCCACTAGTAATAATCTTCAATATTATCAAAATTTGATAATTAAATTATCATTTAAGAAGATTTCATCTCCACTATCCTCAGAAATATCCTTAAAATTAATTTTAGAATTATCCTCAATAATTTCAGAGTTGATTTTAGGATTATCCTTAAGAATTTCAAAATTATCCTTGATAATTTCAGAGATAATTTCAGGATTATCCTTAACAATTTCAAAATTATCCTTGATAATTTCAGAGTTAATTTCAGGATTATCCTTAAGAATTACAAAATTATTCTCAATAATTTCAGAGTTAATTTTAGGATTATCCTTAAGAATTTCAAAATTAATTTTAGTATTATCAGTAAATTTATCAGAATTTTCAGAATTAAAATTATCAGAATTTATCATAGAAATTATTGAATTGACATTAAGGATTAAACAATTAATTTTTAATATTTTAGCCATATCTACATTTTCTAATTGAGCATGCAAAATGTTAATTTGATTATGCAGTAATTTTATTTTTCAGAAAAATTACCTAACTTATCATATGATAGTGCAGGAATTTGAAAATTTTTCGGAACATAAATTTTGCGTACCTTTGTCGTACACTTATTTTTGTAGTGTCCGTACTTTTCACATTTGAGGCATCGTATTTGACTTTTATCCTTCCGTACTCCGGGCGTTGGTGCCTCCTTTGCTTCCATTCTTGTAGACCGAGGCTTACGAGTAGGACACTGATTTTTGTAGTGTCCTCTCCCTGCACTTGAAACATGTAATATGAAACTTAAAAGTTGACATTAAAAATAAAATGTACCTGATTCACCCCTGGGCTCCCCCTCAATTTTTGGCGTCATTGCTCCGTCGGTGATTAGTCCAGTGAAGAGCGATCTGGCTCTGATACCACTTGTTGGACCGGTGCCGTCGATAGAGGGGTGAATATCGACCGTAAAAACTTCTCGCGGAAATTCGTCTTTCGTAGACTTTCATTCTAAACTCAGAGTTAGTGTAGTGGAAAATAGAAAGAACGAAAATAAAGACAACACAAAATGCACACGGTATTTACTTGGTTCCTAACCCCCCAGGGTCAGTACATCCAAGGCCTAAGCACGGGAATGCCAGTCCACTAATGGTCTCCTTTCCAGACTTTCCGGAGGCGGAGAAACCCGTCTTATAGTGCACAATTACAATCACAAAGATAGATAAAAATAATTATGGAAAATAAATTCAAATCAACAAGAGTCGAAGACTCGGCCGATGTGGAACTCTGAAGTGCCGCGCACTTCCTCCCGGAACTTCTTTGGTCGCAGAGCCTCATTGTTAGTGCTTTGTCGTCAGTCAGAAAGCTCAAAATGAATCTTGGAAGTTGTGTCTTGAGCTGAGGGTTGAAGCCCCTTTTATAGGCTTCATTGGGGCGCCTGTGATCAATGAGGCGCCTCACGAGGCTTGGTTAAAGTTTATCTCCGTGCCGAACACGCAGCAGCAGATAACCCTTCTGACCAGGGCGCCTGTGTTGAAGGAGGCGCCTCATTAATTGAGGCGCCCTGGTTCATTGAGGCGCCTGCATCAATGAGGCGCCCTGTTTGATGGGGGCGCCTAGCAGCCTTCTTTCCAGTCCTATTGTGTGTTTGTTTGCCTGCTTTGTCTTCAACTTTAGGTACCTGCAAGATACATAAATACAAGGCAAACATGCAGATAGTCTTAACCTTAAGGATTTGGTTCTGACTTCGGATTTCCGTAAAACCCTAGGTCAAACTGACGCCTAAGTTCCCACCCCCGGGAACGCGCCTTCAACCTACTCCTCTCAGGAGACGGTTGCCACCCGGCTTATCCGGATGGACTTTTACTTAGCTTTCAATACTCTCGGATCTCGAGACGTCCGAACCTCGACCCGTCTCTACTTATGTCCTTAGTCATCGCTCAGCTAAGTTGCTCAATCCCTCGGACCAAGACTTCGTGCCCAAACCCTAGGTCCACGACTTCGGTGCCCAACCCTCGGCTAGGACATAGTGCCCAATTCCACGAACCAGGTCTTCGGGACCCAACCCTCGGCCAGGACTTAGTGCTCAAATCCTCGAACCAGTCCTTCGTGCCCAACCCTTGGTCAGGACTAAGTGCCCAATTCCTTGAATGTAACGCCAGCCTTTTTCCACACCTTACGGGGTGGCGGGAGGCGGCGTTACACTAACATACATATACGCATATGAATATCTTAATCCAGTGGAATAATTTAAAACCATATACATATATGCAACTAACACTTGAATTATGTAAACATGTCTTAACTATCATTCCTAAACATAGTGACATGGTAACTTAGCATGTTAACATCATACGTAACATCATGATATGAAAATCACATAAATCATCCATTAGCAACATACGTAGTAAGTTATTCTTTAGGCATAACTATCATAAGTATAGCATGAAACATAAGAAGACAATGCAAAACATAAGACATGTGACCAAGTATAAATATGAGAATCTTTTTCTTTTCCTTTGCCATGTCACTGCCACACACACACTCTTGCCCCTCCTGCTGCTTCCCTTAATATCCTCTTGCTTGATCTGCGGTATAAGAAAATAAAACTATAAGCACATAGGCTTAGTAAGACCCTTTCCTGCACACCAAAACCATACGTCACATAAAATAAAACATATAATGTACTTATCATAGAAAAGTTCTTGATATAAAACCTAAGCATATGAAATACTAACATGACATGTTTCTTGACATAAAACATAAGCATATGAAACATTTAACATGACATAGTTCTTAACATAAAACATAAGCATATGAAACATTTAACATGGCATGGTTCTTAACATAAAACATAAGCATATGAAACATTTAACATGGCATGGTTCTTAACATAAAACATACGCATATGAAACATTTAACATGACATGGTTCTTAACATAAAACATAAGCATATGAAACATTTAACATGACATGGTTCTTAACATAAAACGTAAGCATATGAAACATTTAACATGACATGGTTCTTAATATAAAACATAAGCATATGAAACATTTAACATGGCATGGTTCTTAACATAAAACATAAGCATATGGAACATTTAACATGGCATGGTACTTGACATAATCATGAGCATAAAATATACTTAACATGGATGCGTAATATGAATGGATGCATGAGTCAAATGCATATAACTTATGGATGCTTATTTGAAAATCATACTTATAAATACTTAAATATAATCATCACATCATGGGGTCCTGGCTTGTACCACATACATACATCATATGCACGCATCCCTAAGTAAATACGAGGTAGCTAATCTCGACCTACTAGGGTAAGGACAGCTGCGGTAGTCCCAGAACCGAGGCTTTCATAAGGAGCCCATCCCTGTTGGATAGCTGCGGTAGTCCCAGAACCGGGAACAGTTGCGGTAGTCCCACACCGAGGCTTACATGAGGAGCCCATCCCTTGGACCCTTACTTCGGTCCGGTACAAGTTCATTCATAAAGTAAAATAGCTTCACATGCTTCATCATTCATAGGACATTCATAGCATATTTAAAGACATAAACATGATCTTATTACATGAAGCATGGCATAAAACATACTTAGCATTTCATCATTCATAGTTAATGCATAACATCATAATGCCCTAAAGGCATGAACATCATCATCATTTATCATCTTCATTCATAAGGTATGTCATGCATACATCATTATGCCTTAAAGACATGGACATCATTTTCATTCATCATCTTTATTCATAAAGCATGACATACATACATAATTATGCCTTAAGGCATAAACATCATCTTAGCTCAGAAAGCATGCATGATCATGGTACATAGGGTAAACATGCATAGATAAGGTTTCTTTTCATACATGGTACATATCACATAGCATACATGATCATGGTATCTATCATAAAGCATGCATGGGTCTACTTAACCATATATCTATCATAGGCGTTTAACTTAAAACATGCATTATTCTACACAAACATGAGGCCTACTTCACCACACATGTGTTCATGGTATAGGCTTTAAACATTCATGAATGAAACCTACTAAAACATGGTATCTAACATAAGAATACAAGATCATGATGCATAGCACATAAGGTTAGGGTTTTAGGTAACATAAAAATTCATACCACAGGCTTGAACATATATATACATCATAATAAGCCATAAACAAGTATTCTTGAAATCCTAACTCATCCCCAAACCCTAGTTAAGGTGCTTGGCCGAAAGTTGGAAGAAGAGATATCCCATCATTCAAGCAAAATGTGAGGTACTATAAGTAAAGAAAAGCTCATACATTACCTACATTGCCATAGAAAACCCTTAGAACCCATAGTTGGAGCTAACCCTAATTTATTAGTCCTAAATTTGGTCTTGGCCGAATCCCTAACGACCACAAGTCCATGGTGAATTCATATAAGGCACAATCAACACCCAAGACAATACATACAATGCCATAGGGAACCATTGGAACCCATGATTGGGGCTAACCCTAAGTCCTAGACCCACATCTTGGTCTTGGCCGAAAGTTTAGAGGGTCACAAGTTCATGGAAAAATTCATATCATTCACAATTAATATCCATTATATCATAGGAAATCATAATAAGTATGCTTGAAAGGTTAAATTTAATCCTAAACATGAGACATGGATGGTGGCCGAAACCCTAGAGGGTCTTAGGGTGCTACAAAAATTCCCAAATCATGATTTTATTCTTTATTCATCCTAAGGAAACATTAGAAAACATAAGTGAGGTTTAACCATCCTTTTGGACTCAAAACCTACTTTGGCCGAAAGTTAAAGAAGCCCTAGTTCATGGTTTGCTCAACATAGAGCTCAAACAAAACTTTAAATCATGAAAGATAACATCAAAACTATTATACCACAGGTGAGAGAGTCTTACACTTGTTGTCTTGGTTTTAGACCTTAAATAGAGAAGAGGATGAAGACCTTCTTGACCTTAGATCACCCCTAGCCCTTGTAGCCTTGTAAGAAGCCCTTGGATCTTGAAGAAGAAGTCTTCTTGTGAAGCTTTTCCAAAGGGGAAAGCTCCTTGTGGCTTTCGGCTAGAAGGAGGAAGGAGAGGGAGAGGAAGAGTCTTGGTGGATGAAGAAAAAGAAAATAATAACTCAAGTGTCTCTTCCCTCCTCATCTACTTCCTTTATACTAGGTGTAGGGGCAAGTGAAGAGGCATGGTGTCTCCTCTCATGGTGACTCTTCACTTCCCTTAGCCTCAACTAAAATCCTCTTCCTTTTCCACTAGCACTCCCTTGCTAGGTGAATTGGTTAGTACATGCATGATGAGTCTCTAGGTCCAAGGTTCAATCCTTGGCGCATGCACTTTATTTTTATTCCTTTTTCTTTTATTTTTTTTGGCAAAGCCCACATAAGGCCCACCAAGAGTCATGCTAATCTTCCTAATTGAAACCCATTTCCATTTATGTTAAATTCTACCTAAGATCCACTAATAACCATGGTATTAGAAGTGTCCATGTAAGGCCCCTTAGTACTTAGCTTTTAATCCATATAAGGAATCATGCTAAGGTTCATACTATTACTCCTATATTACTCATGAATCCATATAGGTATGATCAATATTTTCAAGAAAAATATTGAAAGGATTTTACGGGTCGTTACAATCCTCCATACCTCGTGAATGTTCGTCCTCGAACTTAGAATAGCTCCGGATACTTGCGCCTCATCTCGTCCTCGCGTTCCTAGGTAGCTTCCTCGAACCTTTGACTTTGCCATAGGACCTTGACCAAGGGTACCTCCTTGTTCCTTAGCTTTTTGATTTCCCGATCCAGGATCTGGATAGTTCGGTTTTCAAAACTTAGGTCCTCCTGCACCTGTACTGTCTGCGGCTCGATCACTTGGTCGGCGTTTGGAATACACTTCTTCAGCATTGACACATGAAATACATTATGAATAGCCGACATCTCTTGGGGCAGCTCCAACTCATAAGCTACCCTACTAACTCTTTTCAGGATCCGGTACGGTCCCACATAACGCGGACTGAGTTTTCCTTTCTTCCCAAATCTCGTTACCCCTTTCATAGGAGCCACTTTGAGAAATACCAAATCTCCAATATCGAATTCCAGTGGCCTACGCCGGACATCCGCATAATTCTTATGTCGGCTCTGAGCATCTTCTATCCTTTGTCGAATGTTCTGTATAGCTCGGGTGGTGTCGTCGATGAAATCCGTCTTGAGTCCCATTTCCTTCTTTTCACCACCTTCATACCAACAGATCGGAGACCTACATCTCCTCCCGTACAAAGCTTCATAAGGTGCCATTCCGATCGTAGGTTGGTAGCTATTATTGTAAGCAAATTCTGCTAAACATAGATATCGACACCAACTCCCTTTGAAATCCAGGGCATAAGCCCGCAACATGTCCTCCAGTACTTGATTCACTCGTTCAGTTTGCCCGTCAGTCTGAGGGTGAAAAGCGGTGCTGAATCGTAGTTTAGTGCCAAGAGACTTCTGGACGCACTCCCAAAAATGTGAGGTAAAGCAACCATCCCTATCTGAGATGATGGTCTTAGGAACTCCATGAAGTCTGATTATCTCCTTAGCATATAATTGAGCTAGTTGCTTAATCGAATAAGTCATCTTGATTGCTAGGAAGTGAGCAGACTTCATCAATCTGTCCACAATTACCCATATCGCATCATATCCGTTCGTAGTCCTGGGAAGCCCTGAACTGAAATCCATAGAGATATCTTTCCATTTCCATTCCGGAATTGGAAGTGGCTATAGAACTCCTCCGGGTCGCTGGTGTTCTGCTTTCACTCGTTGGCAGGTCAGGCAAGTGCTAACATGCTGAGCCACATCTCTCTTCATACCGGACCACCAGAATTTCTCCTTCAGGTCTCGATACATTGTGGTGGATCCCGGATGCATCGAATAAGGGGTTCTGTGAGCTTCTGCTAATATTTCTCTCCGCAGCTCCGGATCATTAGGGATACATAGACGATCCCTAAGGTATATTACTCCCCCGTCGGCGATACGAAAACCATCGCCCTTTCCTTCTAGGATCTCCTGCTTGATTCTCTGAAGACTCGAATCACCATTTTGTTTTTCCAATATGTCCTCGAACATGATATTGTCATGGTAGAAAGCCGTCCGGAGATGACCTCGACCCCAAAATTCATAATTTCTCTTTCGAGTGGCCGGGGTAATATAGATATGGACATCAAGGTGGCACTGGACTTCCAACTGAGTGCATCGGCCACTTTGTTTGCCTTCCCTGGATGGTAGAAGATCACGCAGTCGTAGTCCTTCACCAACTCAAGCCATCGGCGTTGTCTCATATTTAAGTCTTTCTGAGTGAAGAAGTATCGCAGACTCTGGTGGTCTGTATAGATCCTACACTGCGCTCCATATAGATAATGCCTCCATATCTTAAGAGCGAAGACCACAGTGGCCAGTTCTAGATCATGAGTGGGGTAGTTCTGTTCATGTTCTTTGAGTTGCCTAGAGGCGTAGGCAATGCCTTTTCCACTCTGCATAAGTACAGCTCCAAGTCCCAGTTTGTAGGCGTCGCTGTACATGTCGAAGCTCTTGTTACTTTCCGAAGGGTAAGAATTGGAGCACTCGTAAGTCTCCTTTTTAGCTCCAAGAACCACCTCTCGCAGTTTTCGCTTCGGATCTAATTTACTTATCTTAACCACTTTACTACAATTTACTTATTCATCAACATTTTTTTTTTGATTCTACTCTCCATTGCTTTATATTCTATAAAATTTATTTAAAGTCTTCTCACTATAATACTAAATCTCTTTCTCGATGTTCTTACACTTAAAATTTATGTAGTCTTCTTGCTCTGCTGTTAAACATTTACCGTCATTATGCTTATTATTTATATGGACATCTGAAGTGACTTTACCAATTATACATGTTACTCTGTCCTCTAGCCATGCTTCTCTTCATAAAAGACAAGTAAGGCTAATTATAAGTTTTTTTTATTCCTACCCGCATATCAAATTCTAAAGTATTCGATTTCATAAAATAAGGTAAGGTATCGTTCCTATTTACATATCCTAAAAGTACATTCTATCATAAGGTATCATTCATACTTGCATATTCTAGAATCATAAAAGAAAATAAAGTATTTATAGAGGTACTTACTTGGAAGCTGCAGGAAGAAGGATTGATGTGTGTGTAGTGAGATGGCAAACTGCTCTGATACCAACCTGAAACGCCCGCCTTTTTCCACACCTTACGGGGTGGCGGGAGGCGGCGTTACGCTAACATACATATACACATATGAATATCTTAATGCAGCAGAATAATTTAAAACTTTATACATACATACAACTAACACTTGAATTATGTAAACATGTCTTAACTATCATTCCTAAACATAGTGACATGGTAACATAGCATGTTAACATCATACGTAACATCATGATATGAAAATCACATAAATCATCCATAAGCAACATACGTAGTAAGTTATTCTTTAGGCATAACTATCATAAGTATAGCATGAAACATAAGAAGACAATGCAAAACATAAGACATGTGACCAAGTATAAATATGAGAATCTTTTTCTTTTCCTTTGCCATGTCACTGCCACACACACACTCTTGCCCCTCCTGCTGCTTCCCTTAATATCCTCTTGCTTGATCTGCAGTATAAGAAAATAAAACTATAAGCACATAGGCTTAGTAAGACCCTTTCCTGCTCACCAAAATCATACGTCACATAAAATAAAACATATAACGTACTTATCATAGAAAAGTTCTTGATATAAAACCTAAGCATATGAAATACTAACATGACATGGTTCTTGACATAAAACATAAGCATATGAAACATTTAATATGGAATGGTTCTTAACATAAAACATCTTAACATAAAACATAAGCATATGAAACATTTAACATGACATGGTTCTTAACATAAAACATAAGCATATGAAACATTTAACATGGCATGGTTCTTAACATAAAACATACGCATGGTTCTTAACATAAAACATAAGCATATGAAACATTTAACATGGCATGGTTCTTAACATAAAACGTAAGCATATGAAACATTTAACATGACATGGTTCTTAACATAAAACATAAGCATATGGAACATTTAACATGGCATGATACTTGACATAAACATGAGCATAAAATATACTTAACATGGATGCGTAACATGAATGGATGCATGAGTCAAATGCATATAACCTAAGGATGCTTATTTAAAAATCATACTTATAAATACTTAAATATAATCATCACATAATGGGGCCCTGGCTTGTACCACATACATACATCATATGTGAGCATCCCTAAGTAAATACGAGGTAGCTAATCTCGACCTACTAGGGTAAGGACAGCTGCGGTAGTCCCAGAACCGAGGCTTTCATGAGGAGCCCATTCCTGTTGGACAGCTGCGGTAGTCCCAGAACCGGGGACAGCTGCGGTAGTCCCACACCGAGGCGTACATGAGGAGCCCATCCCTTGGACCCTTACTTCGGTCTGGTACAATCCCATTCATAAAGTAAAATAGCTTCACATGCTTCATCATTCATAGGACATTCATAGCATATTTAAAGACATAAATATGATCTTATTACATGAAGCATGACATAAAACATACTTATCATTTCATCATTCATAGTTAATGCATAACATCATAATGCCCTAAAGGCATGAACATCATCATCATTCATCATCTTCATTCATAAGGTATGTCATGCATACATCATTATGCCTTAAAGACATGGACATCATTTTCATTCATCATCTTTATTAATAAAGCATAGCATACATACATAATTATGCCTTAAGGCATAAACATCATCTTAGCTCATAAATAATGCATGATGATGGTACATAGGGTAAACATGCATAGATAAGGTTTCTTTTCATACATGGCATATATCACATAGTATACATGATCATGGTATCTATCATAAAGCATGCATGGGTCTACTTAACCATATATCTATCATAGGCGTTTAACTTAAAACATGCATTATTCTACACAAACATGAGGCCTACTTCACCACACATGTGTTGATGGTATAGGCTTTAAACATTCATGAATGAAACCTACTAAAACATGGTATCTAACCTAAGCATACAAGATCATGATGCATAGCACATAAGGTTAGGGTTTTAGGTAACATGAAAATTCATACCACAGGCTTGAACATATATATACATCATAATAAGCCATAAACAAGTATTCTTGAAATCCTAACTCATCCCCAAACCCTAGTTAAGGTGCTTGGCCGAAAGTTGGAAGAAGAGATATCCCATCATTCAAGCAACATGTGAGGTACCATAAGTAAAGAAAAACCCATACATTACCTACAATGCCATAGGAACCCCTTAGAACCCATAGTTGGAGCTAACCCTAATTTCTTAGTCCTAAATTTGGTCTTGGCCGAAACCCTAAAGACCACAATGTTGGATCGAGAAAACCGATAGAGGGGGGGGGGTGAATATCGGTAAATTTTTGGATTTACGTAAAAAGCAATTGCACAGCGGAAGTTAAAAACACACAACGCAAACACGGGAGGTTTTACTTGGTTTGGAGCCTGTGTCGACTCCTACTCCAAGGCCCATGGTCGTTGACCGTTTACTTTGGGCAATTCTATATAGGCGCAAACAGTTTACAATAGTTTGATTGAAAAGAAATAAGTGCAGTAAACAAAAACATGCTCTTCTTTACCGACGTCCGAAGTAGATTGAATTTCTCGGAGCAGCAGGACGTCATCGTCTCGTGTTGGAAGGTTTCCGGAGCAAGTCGCGAGAGCAGAAGAGCTTTGAGGTGTTGAATGGAAATGTTGCTGTGAAGCCTTGGTCGAGGGGCCTTTAAATAGGGCCTGGGGGCGCCCGGGACGTCGGGGGCGCCCCCACGTGGCCTCCGATCTGCAAGAGTCTCGGTCGCGTCTGATCCTCTGGATCCGCTTTGACCGGGGCGCCCGGAGCGCTCGGGGCACCCGGATAAAGGTTTATCTTCTCGGCTTCGCAGGAGTTCGGGTTCGTGGGTGCGGATGCGGGCGCCCGGGACGCAGCGGGCGCTCAGGAGCAGCATGGGCGCCCGGGAGCACGCGGCGCCCAGGAGCACGCGGGCGCCCGGGTCATCCCGGCCCAGCCTGTATTCGAACTCAGCTTGACTTTACTTGTTTTGTATGCCCCTTGGGGGCGCCCGGGACACTCCGGTCGCCCTACTCAGCTACCACCTCACTCCTTTGAGGCTATCTGAGCTGCAGACACTCCTTCCTTTGGTCCTGCATCCAGGGTTAGTCCAAAACACAATAAAGCAATAGAATATTTGTTTATACAGCCTTAGCTATCTTGATTCTGACTTTGGTCTCCAAAATGGAGTCCTAGGTCGAACCGACGCCTACTGTTCCCTCGACGGGGAACACGTCCTCACCTACTCCTCTCGGGAGAGTTTACCTGATGCCAACTGCTCCTTTGGTTGGACTTTTGCCTGACGGTCCTTTGTCAGGGCTTGGATGCCGAGCTGCCCTTCGCTCGGTGCCTAGCATTCCTTCGCTAGGGATTTAGTCCCAGGCTGTCCTTCGCCTGGAGCCTAGCAGTCCTTCGCTAGGTCTTGGATGCTGGCAGTCCTTCGCCAGTTGCCTAGCAGTCCTTCGCTAGGGCTTGGATGCTGGCAGTCCTTCACCAGTTGCCTAGCAGTCCTTCGCTAGGGCTTGGATACTGCACACTTGATTAACTTGTTAGAAAACAAGAAAGACTTAACTTTTGACCTATGTTGCCATTATCAAAACACAGGTTTGACTTAGGTGCATTATGCACCAACAATCTCCCCCTTTTTGATTTATGGCAACCCTAGTTCAAAAAGTTAAGTTAAGCAAGACATAAAAAAGATTTAACCTTTGTTCCCTCCCCCTGGAAGGAATCTCCCCCTAGATTTTTCAAGAATTCGTGGGGTTAAAAAAAACTTTACTTGTACTTGAAAACCTTTTTGAAAATGTTAGCTTAAGTAAGAATTTCAGTTTTAATACAGTTTTGAAAAACTTAAGCTTTAGAGTAAAGAAAATTTTGACAAGCTTAAGTAAGCACCTTTTGAAAAGCTAGAGTACTCTAGGAAAAACTTTGAAAGTTTGAGTAACAATCTTGCAGCTAGAGTACTCAGCAGTATTTCAAAATCTTTTAAGAAAATTTGAAACTAGAGTACTTTAGGCAAAATTTTGAAAACTTTAAGAAATTTTGAAGCTAGAGTACTTAGGCAAAATTTTGAAAACTTTAGGAAATTTTGAAGCTAGAGTACTTAGCAGTATTTCAAAAGCTTTTAAGAAAATTTGAAACTAGAGTACTTTAGGCAAAATTTTGAAAACTTTAAGAAATTAAGTACTTCTTCAAAAAGTTTAGGCTTTTGAATAAGGAAAGCTTAAGTAAAAATTTTGAAAGCTTTAGTATTTTTCAAAAAGATTTTGAATAAGTAAAATCTTTTGAAAGACTTTTTGAATAAAGGATAGAGTAAAGAAAATTAAATTTTGAAATTTTGAAACTTTTGTTTTTACTCTCCTTTCCTATCTCTCCCCCTTTGCCATATATCAAAACAAAATAAAAATAGCATGGATAAAGGAAATAAATAAGAGTTTGCTGTACTGAACCAATTCATAATTAGATTGACACTAAGTCAATCAATTTTCTCTGTAGGGACCTGTCTAACCCAATTAGCTACTTACTAACTGTTATGAACAGTAGTTTTTGCTAGGGTTAGTCAAGTTAAGTGTTTCTGTTCAAGTTAGATTTTCTAAACTTGACACTTAACTTGATTGCTGTATAAGTTGTATTTAGTGCCCCAATTGCTGCAGATGCACTGACTTAAAGCATCTTGAATTAAGGCAAAGACCTAAGCATCTCAACCCTTTCTAGGTTATCAATCAAAAAGTACCCTAAGGTGCTTGTGAGATGCTGGCTTCTAAGTCTATAGGTGCATGCAGTTCTAGGGTTAAGGCCTAGGCTAAGTCCATTTTAGAAAAACCCTAATTTTTGAAGGGGGTAGTTTTGCAATAAAACTAAGTAAAAATTAAACTGATTTTTTGAAATTGAGTAAAACAGTTTTAAAAAAAAATTTAAAAACAATTTTAAATCAAGTCGAAAAAATAATCTATTCTACAAGGCACAATCCTAACTGCCTTCTTAGTGAGCTGAACTCAGATTCAGGTAAGGGCTTTGTGAATATATCAGCTAGGTTGGATTTAGAGTCAATATATTTAAGTACTATTTCACCCCTGGTTACATGGTCTCTTACAAAGTGATGTTTGACTTCTATATGTTTGGTTCTGGAGTGTTGGATTGGGTTCTTGGTTAAATTAATTAAACTTACATTGTCAATAAATACTTGAGTTTGGGTGTAGTTGAGCTGGAAGTCCTTAAGTGTGTGCATCATCCACAAAAGTTGAGCAACACACTCTCCTAAGGCCACATACTCAGCTTCAGTTGTGGATAGAGCCACACAGTGTTGTTTTCTGCTGCACCAACTAACTAGACTTTGTCCTAATAGTTGGCAGCTACCACTTGTGCTCTTCCTATCTAATTTACAGCCTGCATAGTCAGAATCTGTGTATCCTATTAAATCAAAAGTTGAGGTTCTAGGATACCAAATCCCTACATTTAGGGTGCCCTTTACATATCTTAAAATTCTTTTTAGGGCTGCTAAGTGCGTTTCCTTAGCACAAGTTTGGTATCTAGCACACATTCCTACTGCAAATAGGATATCAGGTCTACTGGCTGTAAGGTACAGTAGGCTACCTATCATACTCCTATAGAGTTTAAGATCCATTGGTTTACCATCAGGGTCACTATCTATTTTTATATTAGTGGCCATGGGGGTACTTATGCTTTTAGAGTTATCCATTTTAAATTTCTTTATTAATTCTTTAGCATATTTAAATTGATGAACATAGTTGCTATCCCTAGTTTGTTTGATTTGTAGTCCTAGGAAAAATGTAAGCTCACCAACTAAGCTCATTTCAAATTCATCTTCCATTATCTTGACAAATTCTTTCAGAAAGTTGGTGTTGGTGGATCCAAAAATTATGTCATCTACGTAAAATTGGGCAATAAATATATCTTTTCCTACGGTTTTGATGAATAAGGTTGAGTCAATTTGGCCTTGTTTAAATTCTTTAGTAGTTAAGTAAGTTAATAATCGTTCATACCAAGCCCTAGGTACTTGTTTTAACCCATATAGGGCTTTAGTTAGTTTGTAGACGTGGTTAGGTTTGTCTAAGTCCTCAAACCCGGGGGGTTGCCCTACATAAACTTCTTCTTTAATAAATCCATTTAAAAAGGCTGACTTGACATCCATTTGATATAAATTGAATCCTTTATGGGATGCAAAGGCCAATAACATTCTGATGGACTCAAGTCTAGCTACTGGGGCATATGTTTCATCATAGTCTAGTCCCTCTACTTGGCTGAATCCCTTAGCTACTAAGCGGGCTTTATTTCTGACTATTTCTCCTTGATCATAACTTGTTGCTAAAGACCCACTTAGTATCTATAACGGATTTACCTTCAGGTTTAGGCACTAGTTCCCAGACTTGGTTCCTCTCAAATTGGGCTAATTCTTCTTGCATAGCTATGATCCAGTCAGGGTCAGGTAGGGCTTCATCTATAGTTTTGGGTTTATTTTTGATATCATAGCTATTTGACTGAGGTTTCTATAGGAGGATCTAGTCCTGACTCCTAGAGTTGGATCACCCACAATTTGATCGGTTGGGTGACTAAGTCTGGGTTTCTTTGTTCTTCTAGAACTTGGTTCAGCCTCAGGTCCGGTTGGTTGGTTTGGTTCACTATTTGTTGGTTCGATTCTTGGTTCAGTTGATTCATTAATTGGTTCAATAGTTAGTTCGTTTAAGGGTTCAATTAATGGTTCAATAGTGTGTTCATTATTTTCTTGGTCTGAGTTTGATGAAGTTGGGTCTGGATTATTAGATGTTGAATTGATTTCTTCATCAAAAATTAGGTTTGTTGTTTCTTCAATTTTCTTAGTTTTTTTGTTGTAAGCTCTATAGGCTCTACTTGTGGTTGAATATCCTAGGAAAATACCAGGGTTTGACTTGGATTGAAATTTTCCTAAATAGTCTTTGGTGTTTAGGATATGGACTTTACATCCAAAGACCCTTAAGTAATGTAAATTTGGTAGTCTATGGTAGTGTAATTCATAGGGGGTTTTGTTGTGTCGCTTGTTAATTAAAACTCTATTTTGGATATAACAGACTGTACTAATTGCTTCTGCCCAAAATTGGTTTGCTAGATCAAATTCGTTGAGCATAGCCCTAGCGGCTTCTTGTAAGGTTCTATTCCTTCGCTCAACTATCCCATTTTGTTGGGGGGTTCTAGGACATGAAAATTCATGTAGATACCCATTTACCTTACAGAATTCCTCAAACCGTTGATTCTCAAACTCTCCCCCATGATCACTCCTAAGTCTTTTAATTTTAGTGTCGTTTTGATTTTCAATTAGTTTACAGAATTCAATAAATAGGTTTAGGGTTTCATCTTTAGTTTTTAGAAACTTAACCCAGGTAAACCTAGAGTAATCATCAACTATTACTAAGCAGTATCGATTCCCGCTTAGTGACTTGGCTCCATGTGAATCAAATAGGTCAAGGTGCAGGAGCTCAAGTGTGGTTTGAGTTAAGTTAGACTGAATTAGTTTGTGATTGGATTTGGTTTGTTTGCCTTGATTACATGATTCACATATTAGGTTTTCATTATTTTTGATTTTGGGGATACCTTTGATTAAGCCAAGTTGGGTAATTTTTGAGATAGTTCTTAAATTGGTATGACCTAATCTCCTATGCCAGAGGTTTGTTTGTTCTAATTGGGTTAACATACATTTGGGTATAAGGGGAAGGTTTATAGTGTATACGTTGTTTTTCCTAGTGCCCTTAAGTATGATTTCTGATTCTTGTTCATTTCTAATCAGGCAGTTAGAATTGTTGAAAGTAACTATGTAACCAGAATCACATAACTGACTTATGCTAAGCAAGTTAAAATTAAAGTTTTCAACCAATAGAACTTTCTTAATAATGAAATCAGATTTAAGTTCAATATTACCTGACCCAATTACCTTGAGTGTAGCATTATTGCCAAATGCTACTGAGCCTAGGTTTTTGAACTTGAGCTTGGTGAACTTCAATTTATCTCCAGTCATGTGTCTGGAGCAACCGCTATCCAACATCCATTGGTCCAAATCTTTATGTTCCTACGCATAAAGAATTTTCTTGATTTGGATCCAATTAGAATCAGGAATAGCTTAAATTGAGTTTCACTGCCTAGTCTGTCTCATCCAAATCTAGGGTTTTCAATCACGTTAACCTTATGGTTTTTGTGAGACAGCTATTGATGGTAAAAAGTTATTTTGAAAAGTTTGATTAATTTTGAAAATAATTAAATTTTAAAACCTTAATTAATTTTGAAAATAATTAAATTTTGAAGACTTAATTAATTTTGAAATGTTTGAAAAGATGTTTGAATCTACACTTAGCTGAAATTTTGTGTTAGATTCGAATTTGACAAAAATTAATTTGAATTTGAATTTCAAAAATTGGCTTCTAGGTCTTGGCGAGGCACTAGGCCTTCTTTGGCCGAAGCCTTATGGGATCATCCACCCTTTCCTTGACAAAGCCTTTTAATGAAATTTCATTTTCAAAATCAATTTTTGAAAAATTTCTGGTCTAACTAGTTTGGGTTTTGGATCGGTAGCTTCTGCTAGTTCCGCCAGTCTAAAGAGACCAAGTGAACTTGATCTTATTAGAATTGGTTTCCCTAACGTTCTATCATCTCACCTCTACCCAATACTATGTTGTCAAATTTCAGCTAAGTTTGTTTAGTCCTTAAGCTAGCCAATCCTAAATCTAAGCATGGTATATTGCAGAAGTTAAATAAACAATCAAACAAGCAATTTAAATCAATAATAACAAATTTATCTAATAATGAAAATAGTTTTCATTTTGGCTCCCCCTGGACTGAAGCCACGGTGATGGTTAGGCAAGATGTGAATCTTGTCCTTGGGGATCCAATACTGATTTGATTCAGTCAGTTTGTTCAGGCATAGTTTAGGTACCCATGCCTGAATTTTGCCTCTGGACTGATTCAGTACAGCAAAGTAAGATCTTTGCCGAGATTTGGTTCTATAGCCCAATCCGGATCGATTTAGAATTGATTTCTGTTTTCCAAGGATCATGTCAAGACCCTTGGAACCAGATGTAAATCGTTCTAATGCTGATCTAAGATCCTTAACCTGAGTTTTCAGGGAGGAGTTTTCCTTTTCAAGTTTTTCAACTTGAGCAAGAGTTCCTTCCTGAACCTTCTCGGTTAAGGGTTTAGAGTCAGCTCCCTCTTTCAGGAGTTTTACTTCCTGTCGGAGGGATTCGACTCGGAGTTTGGCTTTGGCCAAATCTCGAGAAAGAAAAGAAATTAACTCACTTAATTGCAATCTATTAAAACCAGTTACCTTAATTTCTCCGTCTTCTGTGAAGGTCAGCTCGCCGTCCTCTTGTTCTGTTTCTGATTCGGTTTCGACTTTATCTGAGGCGGTTAGAGCTAGAAGATTGGACTGGGGTGCCTCTTCTTCTTCTTCTGAGGACGATTCGTCCCATGTTGCTTGGAGCGCCTTCTTCCGTCTTGTTTTCTTGGACTCCTTTAGATTTGGACATTCTGACTTGTAGTGGCCCTTTTTCTTGCATTCATAGCAGGTCACATTGGGCTTGTTCGCGGGTTCAGTTGGTTCGTCCTTTCTTCGACCGGTTTTCCGTTTGTTGGTTCGGTTCTTCAGCTCCTTGTAGTAGCTTCGAGCGAGCCGAACCAGCTTAGTTTGATCTCCATCTTCTGAGTCTGAGTCTGAGTCAGAGTTAGACTCAGGTTCGGGTTCAGGCTTCTTCTTCGTAGTCCTTCCTGTTTTACCTGCAATGAAAGCAATACTTTTCTCGACCATATTGGTGTTAGTTTGTTCGTGCAGTTCTAGTTCGGAAAATAATTCGTCTAATTTTATTTTAGAAAGATCTCTAGAGACCTTGTACGCATCTACCATAGATGCCCACAAGGTGTTTCTAGGGAGAGAGCATACCTTATTAGGTCACGGTTTTCAACCTTGTGACCTATTGTGTGAAGACCGTTCATTACCTCTTGGATCCATGCGTGGAGTTGGGCTGCTGATTCGTTGTCAGCCATCTTGATGGTGTAGAGTCTGTTTAGTAGCAGATCCCTCTTGCTGATACGAGTATCTGAAGTCCCTTCGTGCAGCTCGATCAGTTTTGTCCACAGCTACTTTGCACTGTTGAAGGGGCCCACGCGGTTCAGCTCCTCCTTCGTCAATCCGCATTGAAGAGTCTGAGTAGCTTTCACGTCGGCTTCTATTTTGCATTTTAGGGAGTTGTCCCATTCGGAGTAGTTCTGAGGGAGTCCATCAGCATTTCGGGGGATCTCCAGACCGGACTGGATAATGATCCACATGTCCACCTGTGTTTTCAGGTGAACCTCCATGCGGCTTTTCCAGTAGGAAAAGTCTTCTCCATTGAAGAGTGGAGGTCTTGCGGTGCTGAAACCCTCTTGCATGGCCATTTAGACTGAAATAGAAAACAAAAAAAAATTTGCCAAGACTAGGTCTTGGATTAGCAGTGCTGGATAAATTAAATAACAAGGGGTGTTGCACCAACCTTGTTTAACAAAGAAATAGAATGAACTATTTAGCGAAAAAAAATTCGTAAGAGGAAAAAAAATAAAAAGAAATCCAAAAAAAATGTCAAACTGGTGGTTGCACCAAGTTTGAACTTCCCCGCTCTGATACCACTTGTTGGATCGAGAAAACCGATAGAGGGGGGGGTGAATATCGGTAAATTTTCGGATTTACGTAAAAAGCAATTGCACAGCAGAAGTTAAAAACACACAACGCAAACACGGGAGGTTTTACTTGGTTCGGAGCCTGTGTCGACTCCTACTCCATGGCCCACGGTCGTTGACCGTTTACTTTGGGCAATTCTATATAGGCGCAAACAGTTTACAATAGTTTAATTGAAAAGAAATAAGTGCGGTAAACAAAAACACGCTCTTCTTTACCGATGTCCGAAGTAGATTGAATTTCTCGGAGCAGCAGGACGTCGTCGGCTCGTGTTGGAAGGTTTCCGGAGCAAGTCGCGAGAGCAGAAGAGCTTTGAGGCGTTGAATGGAAATGTTGCTGTGAAGCCTTGGTCGAGGGGCCTTTAAATAGGGCCTGGGGGCGCCCGGGACGTCGGGGGCGCCCCCCACGTGGCCTCCGATCCGCAAGAGTCACGGTCGCATCTGATCCTCTGGATCCGCTTTGACCGGGGTGCCCGGAGCGCTCGGGGTGCCCGGATAAAGGTTTATCTTCTCGGCTTCGCAGGAGTTCGGGTTCGCGGGTACGGATACGGGCGCCCGGGACGCAGCGGGCGCCCGGGAGCACGCGGGCGCCCGGGTCAGCCCGTCCCAGCCTGTATTCGAACTCAGCTTGACTTTACTTGTTTTGTATGCCCCTTGGGGGCGCCCGGGACACTCCGGTCGCCCTACTCAGCTACCACCTCACTCCTTTGAGGCTATCTGAACTGCAGACACTCCTTCCTTTGGTCCTGCATCCAGGGTTAGTCAAAAACACAATAAAGCAATAGAATATTTGTTTATACAGCCTTAGCTGTCTTGGTTATGACTTTGGTCTCCAAAATGGAGTCCTAGGTCGAACCGATGCCTACTGTTCCCTTGACGGGGAACGCGTCCTCACCTACTCCTCTCGGGAGAGTTTACCTGATGCCAACCGCTTCTTTGGTTGGACTTTTACCTGACGATCCTTTGTCAGGGCTTGGATGCCGAGCTGCCCTTCGCTCGGTGCCTAGCATTCCTTCGCTAGGGCTTTAGTCCCAGGCTGTCCTTCGCCTGGAGCCTAGCAGTCCTTCACTAGTTCTTGGATGCTGGCAGTCCTTCGCCAGTTACCTAGCAGTCCTTCGCTAGGGATTGGATGCTGGCGGTCCTTCACCAGTTGCCTAGCAGTCCTTCGCTAGGGCTTGGATACTGCACACTTGATTAACTTGTTAGAAAACAAGAAAGACTTAACTTTTGACCTATGTTGCCATTATCAAAACACAGGTTTGACTTAGGTGCATTCTGCACCAACACACAAGTCCATGGACAATGCATATAAGGCACAATCAACACCTAAGACAATACATACAATGCCATAGGGAACCATTGGAACCCATGATTGGGGCTAACCCTAAGTCCTAGACCCACATCTTGGTCTTGGCCGAAAGTTTAGAGGGTCACAAGTTCATGGAAAAATTCATATCATTCACAATTAATATCCATTATATCATAGTAAATCATAATAAGCATGCTTGAAGGGTTGGATTTAATCCTAACCATGAGACATGGATGGTGGCCGAAACCCTAGAGGGTCTTAGGGTGCTACAAAAATTCCCAAATCATGATTTTATTCTTTATTCATCCTAAGGAAACATTAGAAAACATAAGTGAGGTTTAACCATCCTTTTGGACTAAAAACCTACTTTGGCCGAAAGATAAAGAAGCCCTAGTTCATGGTTTTCTCAACATAGAGCCCAAACAAAACTTTAAATCATGAACGATAATATCAAAACTATTATACCACAGGTGAGGGAATCTTACACTTGTTGTCTTGGTTTTAGACCTTAAATAGAGAAGAGGATGAAGACCTTCTTGACCTTAGATCACCCCTAGCCCTTGTAGCCTTGTAAGAAGCCCTTGGATCTTGAAGAAGAAGTCTTCTTGTGAAGCTTTTCCAAAGGGGAAAGCCCCTTGTGGCTTTCGGCTAGAAGGAGGAAGGAGAGGGAGAGGAAGAGTCTTGGTGGATGAAGAAAAAGAAAATAATAACTCAAGTGTCTCTTCCCTCCTCATCTACTTCCTTTATACTAGGTGTAGGGGCAAGTGAAGAGGCATGGTGTTTCCTCTTATGGTGACTCTTCACTTCCCTTAGTCTCAACTAAAATCCTCTTCCTTTTCCACTAGCACTCCCTTGCTAGGTGAATTGGTTAGTACATGCATGATGAGACTCTAGGTCCAAGGTTCAATCCTTGGCGCATGCACTTTATTTTTATTCCTTTTTCTTTTATTTTTTTGGCAAAGCCCACATAAGGCCCACCAAGAGTCATGCTAATCTTCCTAATTGAAACTCATTTCCATTTATGTTAAATTCTACCTAAGATCCACTAATAACCATGGTGCTAGAAAAGTCCATGTAAGGCCCCTTAGTACTTAGCTTTTAATCCATATAAGGAATCATGCAAAGGTTCATACTATTACTCCTATATTACTCACGAATCCATATAGGTATGATCAATATTTTCAAGAAAAATATTGAAAGGATTTTATGGGTCGTTACATCGAACCAGGTCTTTGTGCCCAACTCTCGGTCAGGTCTTAGGTGCCCAGCCCTCGGCCAGGACTTATTGCCCAATCCATGATCAGGACATAGTGCCCAATTCTTTGAACCAGGACTTTATGCCTAGGTTAACTAGGACTTTGGTTCACTTTGGTCCAGTTTTCTTGACTACCCTTCCTTTGTTCAATGTATCACTGACTTAAGCATATTGTCAAACATTGAAACACTTAGAGAAGGACATCACTGATGCATCTTGCACCAACAAATATTCCTTCCGATCTGGTGTTGGAACACCTTATCCATCATTCATTGATAGGTTACCCCTGCATTGCGCAACCTGAATGGCATAACAATGTAACAATAACTGTCATCCGCCATTATGAAGCTGACCTTCTCTTGATCCTCTCGAGTAAGGGGAACCTGGTGGTATCCCTGATATGCATCCAGTATCGAAATGAATTCACAATCGAATATGAATCTTCCAGCTGATCAATGAGAGATAAAAGGTAACAATCTTTAGGGCAAGCATATTTAAGTCGCGAAAGTCAATACAAACCCGCCATTTACCCCCGGGCATAGGGACTAATACAACATTTGCCAACCATGTCAGAAATTGGACTTCTCTAATGTGCCCTGCTGTCAACAACTTCCCGACTTCCTCCCTGATTATCCGATCCTGCTCTGGAGCAAAGTGTCTTAATATTTGCTTTATTGGTTGGGCTCCTGGAGTGATATGCAATTGATGCGTGGCCAAAGCGGGACGAACTCCTTGGATTTCTTTGGTGGCCCATACAAACACATCCTGATGATCCACTATGCAGCTAACCAACCAGCTTCTGAGTTCTAGCCTAAGATCTGTCACGATTCTTGTGATTCCTCCAGCTGTAGGGGATGAATTTGTACCTCCCCGCTCTCTACCTCTCGGCGGTCCTCTTTGGCTCTTTCCTCCGCCCGGGGATCGGCCAGGTCGATTTGCAATGTTTCCTGGGTTCTCAGGGTCTTGCGAGACTCTGTCCGAACTTCCCCACTGTAGCACCGCCGGGAGGATAATTGGTCTCCTTTAACTTTGGCCTCTTGCTCTCCCACTGGGAATTGATCATCTAGTGATATACTTAGACCACCGCCTGGAACAAGTTGAGCGTTGGTCTTCCCAGAATGACATTGTACGATGATGGGGCATCCACAATCATGAAAGGAGTTCTTCTTGTTCTCTGTAAGGTATCATCCCCCAGCGACAGGGACAATGAGATCTGTCCTATCGGTTGTACTCGATAATCAGTGAAGTCGAAGAGTGGGGTGGAGACGGGGTGTAATTCATCTTCATCGATATGCATCTGGTCCAACGTCGCCTTGTACAGGATGTTAACGGAGCTACCTATATCCACGAAAATGCGCTTAACTTCATAATTAGCTATACGAACAAGAATTACTAGGGCATCCTCATGAAGGGCTTCAACATCCTCTAGATCATCAGATCTGAAGGAGATGACCGAGCCCTAGCGCTTCTCGTTCTCCATCCTGATGGCATAATTTTTCAACCTTCGGGTATGAGCTTTCCTTGCCCAATGTGAATCTCCTCAGGTCAGTCCTCCCGAGATCACTCCCACATGGCCCGAGGGAGGTCCCCATGCCAGAGCCTTGCCTTTCTTTAGATCTCTCTCTAGGGATATAGACTGGTTGGGCACCATCTCCTGGCTTCTTCCTTTCGAGGGTGACCTGGATTGTTGCCTGGATCTATCCTCCCCCAGCTATCACCGATGAGGGGAGCTTTGTCAATACCTCAAATTGCTCCATTTTTTGCGTGACATAGCGTCTACATCTTTGGATCTCCTCTTCCATAGAGTGTAACACTCCTCTATGGTGTAGGTAGTACTGCCATAAAAGTCACAGTACTTCTTCGGTGGTCTGGGTTCTTTGATGTCTACCATCTCCACCACCTTCTTCTTGCTGTTCCAGTAAGACTTCCTGGTGCGAGGGTCATTTACTTGGGTAGGAGCGGGAGGTTCCCTCCTCTTGGATCATACCAAGATTTGGACAGGGACTCCGGCGGAATGTTTTTGCTGGGCGTACTGCACCTCCTTCACATTAACATGCTTGACCGACTGCCCTATTAAATCATTGAGGCTGACCGGTGGTTTCTTCACCAGCGATCGAAAGAAATCACCCTCAAAGAGTTCTTGCATTAAAGTGTTGATGAGGATCTCGGAAGTGGCACTCGGTGTGGGATCGTTGTAATCGGTAGGGGGGGTGAATAGCGATTACGTAAAATTTTTTGGAAAAGAAATCAGAATGCAGCGGAAGAAACAAAAATCACAATGCCAACAAGTTTTCTTTTTACTAGGTTCGGAGTCATTGACGGCTCCTACTCCAAGGTCCACGGTCATTGGCCATTTTTGTTGGGAAATTCTATATGTCGCAAAAGTATTACAGAGATTTAAGTTGAGTACAGAATCTGAACAACAAAATAAACAATACCGATGACACCGAAAGGATTGTAGACTATCTTGGACGGTGTGTCGACGATCTTGATCGTTTGTGGCGCCGATGAACTCAAGCACGGAAGAATTCTGAAGAGTGTTGGCAGAATGTGTTGCAAGAATGCTTTTTTGCATTGAAATGAATTGATTCTGGAAAGCAAGGGGTGAAGCCCCTATTATATAGGGTTCTCGAGCGCTTGAAGCTTGTGGGGCGCCTGACACGTGTCGCGGAATCGACGTGTCCCTATCTGCAGACTCAGCCAAACTCCTATCTTTTGTTCTTGGGCGCCTGGGTTCCCTGGGGCGCCTGATGGCTCACGGGCGCCTGAGTTGCTAACGTGGCAACTGCTAGCTCAGCCGAACTCACCTACTGGAAAATAGCTATCTAGGGCGGGCTCCTGATAACTATCAGGCGCCTAGCTTCCTGGGCACCTGACTCCTCTCAGGTGCCTAGGTTGTAGTGGTAAAGGCCTCTTCACTCCTGCAACCAGGGTTAGTCCAAAAATAATATATAATATAAATAATTGAAATAAATCACAGCCGAAGCTATCTTGGTTCTGACTTTGGATTTCAAAATGAAACCCTAGGTCGAACCGACGCCTACTGTTCACTCTTCTGGGGAACGCGTCCTCACATACTCCTCTCAGGAGAAGATACCTTTTGCCAACCGGCTCCTCTGGTTGGACATTTTCTCGGCCTCCGAGATTGCCAGATTTCAAGACGTTCGCTCCTTGACCCGCCTCTATTTCTGTCTGCAACCCTCGCTAAGCTAAGACTTCTGCCCAATCTTCCGGATCAGGACTTCGTTGCCCAGTCCACGACTAGGACTTCTTACCCAACCCTCGGCCAGGTCTTCTTGCCTAGTCCTCGACCAGGACTTCTTGCTCAACCTTGCAGGTCAAGGCTTCGTGCCTAGGTGAACTAGGACTTTCCTGCATACTTGGTAGATCCATTAGATAGCAACACATACTTACGTTTGAATCATTTGCCATTATCAAAACCAGGTTCGATCTGGTGCTTCCGGCACCAACAATCTCCCCCTTTTTGATTTATGGCAACTCGTTCAACAATTAAGTTAAAAAGACAAACAAACATAATAATTATGTACTAGAAACGAAAGAACAGGTAGATTTTGTATCTCCCCCTTAATCAGTTCTCTCTCCCTTTTTCTTTAGAATTTTATTTTTGAAAAACATAGCAGAAATTTGAAACATTGCATAAGACTTCCTTTTAATTTGAAAATCTCCCCCTGAAGCTTTCAAAAATATGCAATTTTTGAAAGTTTATCCAAAAAAATTTTGAAAATTTTGAGAAAAACAAGTTTTTATAAAAATTTCTAACAAAATTTTCTGAATTGAATTGAATTTTCTAAAAATAGCTTTTTAGAAAAACGTTTGAGTAACAAACTAAAAAGATTATTTTATGAGAAATAAATAATTTTAACTTAACTTGATTTTCAAAGAACAATTTTCAAAATAATTTTGAGACTCGATTTTTTCGATCAATAATTTTGTACTTTGATTTTTTCGAAACCAAGGAAAAAATTACTTGACTTGGAAAAATTATTTTAACTTAAAAAAATTACTTGACTTGGAAAAAAAATTTAAAAAAAATACTTGACTTATTTTAACTTGACTTAAAAAAATGCTTGAATTATTTTAACCTGACTTTTTTCTTTTCTCTCCCCCTTTGCCATATATCAAAATATGAAAAAAAAGATTGGCTTGAAATAGATAGTTAACATATCAGAGCCTACTTGATTTATAAAAATGATGAAGGAAATACCAGCAAGTAATTGAATTGATTTAAGTTTGACCCAAGTAACAAATTTTGAACCCAATTATCATACTAGTGAATCCAAGCATGAAAAAACCTTTTCATAAAGAAAATAATCATGTTAAACTCTTTCGGTCCCTGTCTAACCTAGTTAGCTACTTACTAACTGTTATATAAGAGCAGCTTTCACTAGGGTTAGTCAAGTTAAGTAATCTGATCAAGTTAGACTTTCTAAGCTTGAATACTTAATTTGATTGCTGTTCAAATGTATTTATTACCTCAACTTCTCTTGATGCACTAACTTAAAGCATCTTGAGTCAAGGCATAGACCTAAGCATCTAAACCCAATCTAGGTTATCAATCAAAGTACCCTAATGTGCTTGTGAGATACTGACATCTAAATCTATAGGAGCATGCAATTCTAGGGTTAAGTCTTAAGCTAAGTCCATTGCGTAGAAAAACCCTAGTTTTGAAGGGGGTAATTTTTAGAAAAATCTAAGTCACAAAAATATTTTAAAAATCAAAACTTAATTAAAGGGAAAAAATGATTTTTCTAAAAATATGAAATAATTTTTTTAAAAAATAAAATATGGTATTTCTTTTTTGAAAAATTAAAGAAAACAGTCCTATTCTACTAGGAACATGATAATCAATGTAGAGTGTATAAATCTAAAGTGGATAATCAAGTCAATTTTACAAACAAGGAAGGTTAGAAAGCAAATCCCTAGTACAATATCTAAGAAGCCGAGCCCATATGCCAAGAAGGGTCAGGGTACCACGATCGAAACATCAACATCATCTCCTCGTGTCGGGCCTGGTCTGCTACGAGCCTCTCATCATGTCGGAGTTGGTCTACAGTGAGCCTCTCATCGTATCGGGCCTGAAGGGCATCCATGTGCTCGACGTGATGAGCCTCCATCTTCTCTCGAAGACTATGAACCTCCATCTCTATCGTGTGAGGCGCTGGTCCATAATCATTGGAGGGGGTGGTGGTGGAGACTCTCTCAGCTGCTCCTCGATCTCGGCGGCGAGATCTGCTACATCAACATCCACCTCGTCGTCCGAGTCGATCTAGGGTGGAGCACCTTGTCGTCTCCAAGATATGACCCCGGTGGCCAAAATATCTACAGCGGCTAGGGAAAAGTTCCTAATTCCTTGTTTGTCAAACTCGGTCATCGTGATGATCTCTCCGGCAGTAACATCATGACCGTAATGATGAAAAAGTGCGGTCAGGATGTGGCAGTAAGGGGTCCGCACTCTAGAGTGAGTGGAGATGGTAGATGCATAGATGATCGTCTGGAATATGTGTAGACCGATGTCTATGTCCAGATGATGGATCATCGCGTAAAGCAGGAATGAGTGAATGGGAGGCATAACTACTACATCTTGCGAAGTCAGGGGAAGAATGCAGCGAACCAGGACTTGATAGAGGGCGTAGCCCTGGATGCGTAGATCCATGGATCAAAAATTTTGAATTGTTGGATCTCTCTCACGTCTAAAAAACTAAGAGTGAAGAAGGTCAAGGGTAATGTGAGAGTAAGGGGTGGGAAAGGGAAGATCCTTCGGAGGATAACAAGAGAAGGTGGACTGAGAGGGTCATCGTCCAATAAATCTAGCAAGTAAAGAAGGAGAAATGGTAAGTGGAAGGGTCTGAATAGTAGTATGGTAGTAGAAATCATCAACTTTGACCAGGTTGTTATAAAACTCGACACACAAAGTTGCATTAATAGAATTATTACAGTATAGTAGTCGTTCTAGTTGGTAGTAGGTAATGACGTCAATAGTTGTAGGGCAGGATTGGGTAAAGAATTCCCTATTTAGATAGCAGGTTTTTATGGGTTTATACGTAGTGGTAGCAAATTTATTGAAAAGAGCTAATGTAGGAAACCTAAGGTCAGGGCTAGGTTCGGTACCGGGGTCAATCTCAATAGGACGGCGTTTACTAATAATAATCAACAATTGAAATAATTAATAACAAGTTGAAAAAAAATAATAAACTTTGAAAAACGTATCGAGGAGGCATTGTAGGAGAGGAAGAAGAGGGGAGGACTTGGGATGCTTGGAAGATCTCTTAGAAGGAAGGAAGTGGATTGAGTTGGGTGTGGAATGGGTGCCATGGGAAAGGGCTTATATAGCCCTTCCCGGGCGCTTGTGAGCGCTCTAAGGCACCTGTGGCAGATATGAGGCGCCCGAGACTGTCTCGGGCGCCTGAGCTCTGTTTGCTCAGGCATGGCAGTTTTGACTGCCTCGTACGCCGGGAAAGTGTTGGGCGCACAGTTTGACCAACTTTGACCGGGTAATATTGATTTAATCAAGTCCTAAGTTTCAAGATTTGGTAGAACTAAGGCTGATAATAGATTACTTTCGAAAATATTATGTTTCTGAATTTTGACAAAGTTAAATTTAATTAAACTGAATTTCAAAAATGTTAAATTGAATTTTGAAAAAAATATTAAAGTAAATTTTTTAATTTTAAAAATATTAAACCAACTGTAAAAAATGTTAAAATGAATTTTTTTTAAAAACAAAATGTTAAGTTGAATTTAATTTTGAACAATATTAAGTTAAATTTGAATATTGAAAATATTATGTTAAATTGAATTTTGAAGATATTAAGTTAAATTTGATTTTTGAAAATATTAAGTTATTTGAATTAAGTTAAATTTGAATTTTGAAAATATTATGTTAAATTTGAATTTTGAAAATATTAAGTTAAATTGAATTTTGAAAATATTAAGTCAAATTTGAATTTTGAAAATATTAAGTTAAATTGAATTTTGAAAATATTATGTTAAATTGAATTTTGAAAATATTAAGTTGAATTGAATTTAGAAAATATTATGTTAAATTGAATTTTGAAAATGTTAAGATAAATTTTGAAAATGTTAACTTAAATTTTTGAAAATTATTAACTTGAATTTAATTTAGGAATTTATTGAATTTTAAAATTTAGTGTTAAATTAAAATTTTGAATTAAGTTAAATTAAATTAACTCAAATTTTGAATTTGATTAAATGTATATTTAGGGTAGGATTAATTAAGTTGGTTTGGTTGGACTACATTATTAGGTCATGTACATCTCACCCAATTCTAAGTGATAAAACGAGTATCCTTATCTGTTTTGTGAGATGTATTAATTTTATCTTACATTTATGTTAACTCTATGATTTAACTGAAACTTGTGTTAGATTTGGGTTTAACAATTAATAAGTTAAAAATAAATTTCAATAATCGGCTTCCAGGTCTTGGCGAGACACAGAGGTCTTCTTTGGTCGTAGCCTTATTGGATCATCAACCCTTTCCTAGACAAAACCTTTTAAAGAAATTTTATTCTCAAATTATTTATTGAGAAATCCTGGTCTACCTAGTTGAGGATTTGGCGAGGTAGCTTTGGTTAGTTTCACATGACTAATAGGACCAGATAGGGTACGCCTTACCCTACCTGACTTTTTAGACAAGTTTTCCTAATGTACTATCATCTCGCTCCACCCTAATACTAGGTTGTGCAAGTTTCAGTTAAGTTAGATCCTTATCTAACCTATCCTTAGTCTAAGCATGATATTTTGCAGAAAGAAAACAAGAATCAAACAGAAAAAAAATTATCTAATTATGAAAATGGTTTTTATATTGGCTCCCCCTGACTAAAGCCTCGGTATGGATTAGTCAAGATGTGAATTTTGTCCTTGGGAATCCAATATTGGATCAGTCCGGCTTGATTTGTCAAGCATAATTTCGGGACCCATGCTTGGACTCGGGTTTTACTTGGGTTCACCATACAATAGTGCGATCTATATCATGAGTTGGTTCGACTAAGTCCGGATCGGTTCAGAACTGATTTTTGCTTCCCAAGAATCATGTCAAGATTCTTGGAACCCAAAGAAAATCGTTCAATAGCAACTCTTAGTTCCTTAACTTGATTTTTCAAGGAGGAATTCTCCTCCTCAAGTTTTTGGGCTTGAGTGGAGGTTCCTTCCTAAATGGGTTTAGTTAAAGGACTAGAATTGACTGCCTCTTTCAGGATTTTGATTTCCTGTCAGAAGGATTCGACCCTAACGTTGGCTTTGGCCATCTTACGAGATAGATAAGATATTAAATCATACAATTGAGATTCGGGGTAACCTCTTACCGTTATTTGCTCGTCTTCCGAAATTGAGAGTCTTCTGGTTTCGACGTTCTCTTCCATTTCTGATTTCGATTCGGTGTCAAGGATCTCTGAAGCAGTCAGAGCAAGGATATTGGCGTGTGGTACTTTGTCTTCTTCTTCTCAAGAGGATTTGTCCCACATAGCTTTGAGAGCCTTCTTCCTTCGGTTCTTCTTGTTTTCCTTCAAGATGGGACACTCCGATTTGTAGTGGCCCTTCTTGTTACACCCATAACAGGTGACTTCAGTCTTGTCTTTTTGGCTGGTAGTCGGTTTAGTTGGATCATCCTTTTTCTGGTTCGCCTTCTTCTTCTTCATTTGTCCCTTGATCATTTTGTACTGACTTCAGGCCAATCGAACCATCTCTGGATAATTGATTCCATCGTCGTCAGATTCTGAGTCGGAATATGACTTGGGAATAGATTGCACCTTCTTCTTTTGTTTTGCAGAGGCTTTACCTGCAAATAGAGCTAACCCTTTCTCGACCATTGAGGCGTTAGTTTGTTCGTGCAGTTCTAATTTAGAGAATAATTCATCTAATTTGATGTCTGAAAGATTCCAAGAAAACTTGTAAGCATCTACCATCGATGCCCACAAAGAATTTCTTGGGAATGAGTTTAACGTATACCTGATTTGATCACGATTTTCTACCTTGTGACCTATCGTGTGTAGACCGTTCATGATTTCTTGGATTCTTGCGTGTAGCTGAGTGGCTATCTCACCGTCTTGCATTTTGATCGTATATAATTTGTTGAGGAGGAGGTCTCTCTTGCTGATTCATGTGTCTGACGTCCCCTCGTGCAGCTCGATCAACTTGCTCCACAGTTCCTTAGCACTGTTGAATGGGTCGACGTGGTTGAGTTCTTCATTCATCAGTCCACATTGGAGAGTTTGAGTGGCTTTTGCGTCCTCTTCTATCTTCTTCTTGAGCGAGGCGTCCCACTCAGAGTACCCCTGGATTTCTCCTTGCACATTTTAGGGGATTTCCAGTCCAAACTGGATAATATTAATCCACATTTCCACCTGAGTTTTCAAGTGGACCTTCATTCTGCTCTTCTAGTAGGAGAAATCATGACCGGAGAACAGAGGAGGGCGTGTGGTACTGTAGCCTTCTTGGATGGCTATTAAGTATTCCTGAGAAATTGAGAAAAAAAACTCGTCCCAACAATTTGTCTTGGATTAGTAGTGTGGTATGCAAAAGAAACTTAAGAAAAATTCGAGTGGTGTTGCACCAACCTCGAAAAATGAAGAAAAATAAAGTATATATATATTTTTTAAAAAACGAACGAAAAAAACGACTTCAAAAAACTGCTCAGCTGGCGGTTTCACCAAGGTTGAGCAATCTGCTCTGATACCACTTGTGGAATAGTTGTAATCGGAAGAGGGGTGGGTGAATAGTGATTACGTAAAATTTTTCGGAAAAGAAATCAGAACACAGCGGAAGAAACAAAAATCACAACGCTAACAAGTTTTCTTTTTTACTTGGTTCGGAGTCATTGACGACTCCTACTCCAAGGCCCACGGTCCTTGACCGTTTTCGTTGGGCAATTCTATAAGTCGCAAAAGTATTACAGAGATTTAAGTTGAGTACAGAATTTGAAAAATGAAATAAACAATATCGACGACACCGAAAGGATTGTAGACTATCTTGGACGGCGTGTTGACGATCTTGATCGTTTGCGACGCGGACGAACTCGAGCACGGTAGAATTCTGAAAAGCATTGGCGTGCTTAAATTACGAGAAGGCTTCTTTGCGTTGGAATGAATTGATTCTAGAAAGCAAGGGGTGAAGGCCCTTTTATAAAGGGTTCTCGAGCGCCTAAGGCTTATGGGGCGCCTGACACGTGTCACGGATCCGGCACATCCCTATCTACAGACTCGCCAAACTCCTATCATTTGTTCTTGGGCGCCTGGGTTCCCTGGGGCACATGATAGCTCACGAGCACCTGAGTTGCTGACGTGGCAACTGCCAGCTCAGCCGAACTCACCTGCTGGAATACAGCCATCTGGGGCGCTTGATAACTATTAGGCACCTGGATTCCCGGGTGCCTGACTCCTCTCAGGCGCCTGGGATGCATCGGTAATGACCTCTTCACTCCTGCAACTAGGGTTAGTGTAAAATACCTAAGTTCAAAAAGGGGGATAAAACAATTAGCAAAGTTCAGTGGGGTTTTTCGCAAAAGACTAAGCTTTTATTAACCCAATTGATTTCATTGATGGCTGTTTCCGTTCTTTTATTTTCTCCTTTCCCTTTTCACCTGAAGCCTGAATCGACGCCGAAGCCTTCGTCTTCGTCGGCTCTTCTTCTTTCCCCAAACGCGCCTCTCCTCCTTCCCTGACCTTGCAGGAACCAGACTTTGGGCTGATCTCGCCTTCTCCTCTTCCCCGCGTCTCCTTCCGTTGGAGCGATCTGGGATTTTTCCAATCGGGGTTTGGCTAGGGAGACTCGGATCGAAGCTAGGGTTTCAGGAGCCAACAAGAAATCGTCGGCTCTGAAGTCAGGTGAAGTTTCCCTTGCTATGATCTGTGTTGTTCATGCTGCCACGTTTTCATTACCTTGCTGTTCTTGCCATGAATGTACAGTGAGTTCTGTTTTCGGTTAATGTTGGGATGGCTTCGGGTGTTCGAATTTCGATCCCCGTTTTGCTTGGATCTTGATTCTAGGTTTTCACTCCGAATTGTAGAGCTATTCTTGTGTGGATTTGGATCTGGTTAAATCAGCTGTGTTGATATTGCTCTGATTGTGAAGTTGGCAGTTGGGAGGTGATTGTTGTTTGGACTAACTTGAATGGATGGGTTGATCTTGTAGCTGATGTCGTGGGTTCTTGGATGGACAAGAGTGATCTGTATTTGTGAGAGTTATCTTACTATTAGGTTTTGGTATTGTTGGACTAATTAGGGTTGATAATAGGTTTAACTCTAATTTAATCAGAGGTTTAAATCTGGATTGTAAGTCTCCTATGTTTAGGATTAAGTGGGATTAATCTTTGATTAAGGCTAGTTTAATCGAATTTAGAGTTAGCCTAATAGTGTGGTTTAGTATTATCGTAAACCACACATAGAGTTTGTTTGGGTTGATCCGGAATTACCTTGGTGTCTAGTCTAATTATTATTTGCTTACATAGCTAAAGTTATGTGTGGTGATATAGGTCATTGACTCGGCTATTTGGATTCTACTTGAGGCAGATATAATTCAGACGGGGGTTCTCTTCATTTCTAGATTTCTACATCGGAGGCGGGTATCTTTGACTTATTCTTTTAGATGAGTCACAGATATATATACATGATATGCCACATTTAGCAATAGAGTAATGGATTATAATATAACCCATCTATTTGTCTTGTTGATACTATTAATGCTAGACCTAGCATGTGATACCTATACCTCTAGGACTTAGGCTATTGGTGCATTATTTACAATCCTTGCATATCATGTTGAAATAGGTGGACTAGATAGTGGATGCTGTTTGACCAGTGTCATGCATCATCGTGCACTGTGCATAACTGTCGATCAGGGGCCCCTTTTGGGTGAGCTAGGTCGACAGTCATACTAACCTACCCATACAGCCACTCATGGGTTAATGGTTGACGGAGTGTGGGTAGTGTACTCTGTGCTACTCCGCTCATGCACTCATGGGTTAGTGAATCGGAGCGTGCTGGCAGGCAGAGTTTCCTCCTTGAGGGGTAGGGGTAACACTCAGATGGAGATATACTCTAGAGATGACCTGAGGCTGATAGTGATATCGCCAGGATAGGCCTCGCGTAGGAGTGTTACACCCACAGCATACCGTCTACTCGGTTGCTCAGTAGTAGTGATGGCAGAGTAGGGACGGCAGTCACAGCCCTACGTCGGAGGGTGGCCTCCGTTCAGCTTCCTCCCGTACATAGATGACGATGTCTGACCGACGGCAGGGGTGACCATGACATTGCACCATATGCATACGCATATTTTGCATTAGGTTGTGCTTGTTATACTTGGATGTTGCATATGTTTGACATGTTCATACAGGAGACCTTTATGTCAGGATTTGGCGAATCTGCTACATCGGTATTTTCTATTCTCTCTTCCAGTGGTACCTAGTACTGCTTGCACATGTGTTATTTTGATAGTCTGCTACGCTATTGCTAACTTAGACTATCCTGTATATATGATGAGATATTAGCTGAGTTTTATGACTCACCCCGTTGGCATCTTGTTTTTATTTCAGGATGATTGATTGGAGCGTGCTCGACAGCCTGTCCCGGTTCTCGTTCTTGTCGAGATGTTTCCAGAGTTTTCGGTTATTTTGTTGGCAGTACTGGATTGGTGTTATTTCCTTATTTGATTATACTTTACTTTTTTCGCTGTTGTTTTGTATTGGGTTTTGTCACACTATACGGCGGTATAGTTGTACTTTTGTGAGCCCTGGTGGCCGTTATACGTTGTGTTTTGTCGTAAGTCGGACCGGTCCGCAGTCAGGTATGATTTAATCGGTTTTAGTTTATGTTTTGTCTCGATTTGAGGCCTGAGGCCACTTAAACTGCGTGGTTGTGTTTTATGCTATGTATATATGTATGAATTGTCCGCCGGACAGGGGAAGTGCTGTCCGATTTTCTATCGGATCAGCGACTCCTGGGGTCTCGGGGCGTGACACGGGGCGTGACAATTTATTTGGTATCAGAGCCAGGTTTTCGAGATACCTTGTGGTCCTGTGGGTGTTTTTCGGATTTTATGTCAGAGTCATTTTCTCGATAGACGCGATTGGGACATGGCGGCGACAGGATAGCTCCAGGCGATGTTATTACATTCTGTTGCAGGTTTTGTTGTTAATTCTAGAAAATTCTAGGCAGGTATTAATGAATGGCATAACCCTAAGGGTATGCCGCGACGCATAGAGTTGACTCCACCCCGGCAACCTGATGGGCCGGGTCGACCCTTGCACAGGAGGACACGAGTGTCTCAGCGAGCAACGGTGACAGGGACAGAGGAGGGTTCTGTGAGACAGACACGGACAGGGTCTTGTGGCCGAGGACGATCCTCTTCGGAGACTCCTGATGATCAGAGATCTCAGCCCCCGCGGACACCCACGCCATTTCCGACTGCAGTACCAGTGGTACCTCCAGTAGGTACGACTGCAGCATCAGCCCCAGAGGCTCCTGCTGCGGCACCTCAGGATGCTGCATCATTGATGATCCAGCAGATGATGCAGCAGATGGCTGCAGCAGCAGCAGATGATGCAGATGCAGGATGTTTCAGACCCAGGCTGTCCATTCCCCATTCCACGCATCTGTCCCATTCAGTCAGAGCCTCAGATTTGCAGCTGACAGATATACAGCGCCGGGCCGACGGTACCATTCGGAGAGTCGCAGCACACCCGGCAGCACCTTCCACTACTATTCCGAGCCGATCTGTGGCCCGGATTCCGGCATTAGCACAGGCGGCTAAGGGTCATCTTACTCTGTTCCATGGAGCCCCCGAAACGAACGTGACTCGCACTTGGCTGGAGACGCTGGAGCGGACATTTCCGTACCTAGAGTGTACAGATCTGGAGCGGGTTGAGCTCGCAGCGTATCATTTGCGCGATTGAGCTGAGACATGGTGGATCACTCAGCGATCGGTTATGGGTACTCAGCCGATCACCTGGGAGAGGTTCCGACAGGTGTTCACCTCACAGTATTTCCCAGCCGCACAGCAGTTGACACGATGGCAGGAATTTCTCGAGATTCGTCAGGGAGAGCGGTCAGTGGCAGATTATGATGCAGAGTTCCATCGACTGTCCGAGGGTTGTCCTCAGATGTTTCTCGGAGATCTCGAGCGGATGACCCATTTCTTTAGAGGTTTGACTCCCTACATCCAGTCTAGGATGGCCCCCTGAGATCTGACCTCCTATGGACAGGCATTAGACCGTGCCTTACATGTGGAGGCCATGCAACAGAGGCTATCATCAGATAGGAAGAAGGAGAAGAAGACCTCGCAGACTCCTCAGACTCAGCCCTCGCGGAAGTGAGATAGACAGGAGCAGTCAGCACAGGATGTTTCTGGGGTCGCTTCTCGGCCTCAGAAAACAGGAGACTCAGCGTCAGGATCTTCCCAGGCCTCTCGGCAGGACCGGCAGGGGTCGAATGCGTCTCATCGGTGTTTTTTGTGCGGTTCCAGGAAACACGACAGGTCTAGATGTACCATTGGACAGGCGGTTTGCTATCATTGCAAACAGCCTAGCCATCGGCGAGGCGACTGCCCTCTGAGGGCACAGGAGGCTAGTATAGGAGCTCCAGCTGGAGGAGGGTCTTCTGGCCAGTCGGGGGCCCAGCGAGAAGGCCGAAAGGCACAGACATCTTCACGACAGCAGCAGACTGCCCCTCCACCGATCCAGCTCTACTGCTTATTTGGTCAGGGTCAAGAGGCTGTATCGTCATCTGTACTACCCCGACCTTCAGTTCAGCCTGCGATTTCAGAGCCTCGTCAGCAGACCTATACTGGGTATCAGCTACCAGTCTATCAGCAGTCTCAGAGTTCTGGAGCATCAGTACCTCAGCTACCATCGGTGCCTACTGTGCTGGCATTATCCCCACCTCCACCTTCGCAAGAGTCAGGCCGAGTTTATGTTGCTACTCGAGAGGAGGCCCATCGAGCGGATGGATCCATTTTTCGAGGTACAGTTTTGCTTTACGCACTCACTACAGATTTGCTCATTGATACTGGTAGTTCGTATTCTTTTATATCTCGGGCATTCTTGAGCAAGATCTGCAGGTTGCCGACCCTTAGGGCACAACGGTTATCAGTGTCTGTACCTTCAGGAGATATTCTGGAGGTAACCCAGGAGGTCAGAGGGTGTCCTTTGGATTTTGGGAGGGTCACCCTTACCGTGGATCTATCTGTTCTGGACATGATAGAGTTCGATGTCATTCTGGGCAAGGACTGGCTTACGGCTTCGCATGCCACAGTTGATTGCCATTCGAGGGTGGTCACTTTTTGACCTCCAGACCAACCCTCGTGGGAATTCCTTGGCACCCGGGATGACGCATAGCAGTTATCTCCGCACTACAGGCGCAGAGACTTATTACGCAGGGTTGTCAGGGATTTTTGGTATCATTACTCAACACGTCGGATGATAGTACTCCTCAGATCTCCGATGTTCCAGTGGTCAGGGATTTTCCGGATGTATTTCCAGACGAGTTGTCGGGTTTGCCTCCCCAGGAGGGAGGTCGAGTTTGCTATTGAGTTGATACCGGGGACTGCGCCGGCATCAAAGGCACCATATCGGATGGCACCGCCGGCGTTGGACGAACTGAAGGTCCAACTCCAGGAGTTATTAGATCGGGGATTTATCTGACCGAGTGCTTCCCCGTGGGGTTCTCCGGTCCTTTTTGTGAAGAAAAAGGATGGTTCTATGCGACTCTGCATTGATTATAGACAGCTTAATTCAGTCACAGTCAGGAACAAGTATCCACTGCCGCGGATTGATGATCTGTTTGATCAGCTGAGGGGTACATCTGTGTACTACAAGATAGATTTGCGATCTGGTTATCATCAGCTGAGAGTCAGAGATTCAGACATTCAGAAGACGGCATTCCGCACCCGCTATGGACATTATGAGTTCTTGGTGATGCCGTTTGGGCTCACCAATGCTCCGACAGTGTTCATGGATCTCATGAACAGGGTATTCCTCCCGTATTTGGACCAGTTCGTGATTGTGTTCATCGATGATATTCTGATATATTCTCGGTCTGAGAAGGAGCACGCTCGTCATCTTCGCCTCATTTTGGGGATTCTCCGAAAGGAGAAGCTCTATGCGAAGTACAGCAAGTGTGCATTCTGGCTATCTTCTGTGGGTTTTCTTGGACACATAGTATCCAGTGGTGGCATTTCAGTGGACCCCCAGAAGATCGAGGTTGTCACCAGTTGGGAGCAGCCCAAGTCAGTCCATGACGTACGCAGTTTTCTGGGGTTGGCAGGCTATTATCGACGCTTTGTCGAGGGTTTCTCCAGCATCGCATCACCACTTACACGCCTGACCAAGAAGGGCGTGAAGTTTGTGTGGACTGAGGACCTGCGAGACCAGCTTTCAGGAGTTGAAGCGGAGGCTTGTGTCTGCGCCAGTTCTAGTACTGCCTTCTGGAGAGGATGGTTTCACTCTGTATACTGATGCATCTCTCCTGGGACTGGGTGCGGTACTCATGCAGCATGGACGGGTGGTTGCTTATGCTTCTCGGCAGTTAAAGGAGCATGAGAGGAACTACCCCGTTCACGATTTAGAGTTGGCTGCTATCATTTTTGCGCTGAAGATCTGGAGGCATCAGCTTTATGGGATCACCTTCGAGATTTTCACCGACCACCAGAGCCTTCAGTATCTATTCACTCAGCGGGAGCTGAACCTTCGACAGAGGAGGTGGATAGAGTTTCTGAAGGATTATGACTGTACCATTAGCTACCATCTGGGAAAGCTAATGTAGTCGCCGACGCCCTCAGTCGGAAATCCAGAGCTGTTTTGGCATGCCACAGAGTGATGGTCACAGATTTGATTCAGAGTTTCTCTGAGCTGGGGTTAGAGGAGCAGGCTCGGACAGAGAGAGGTTTGCTTGTGACGTTGATGGCTCAGTCAGAGATTCGGACGAGGATCACAGAGGCTCAGGCCAGTGACCAGCATATTCGGTTTCTGTGTAGTCAGATGGTTTCAAGAGAGTAGTCGGATTTCACACGTGATGAGGAGGGTGTTCTGTACTTCCGAGGGAGATTGTGTGTACCAGAGGCACACCCTGTCTTAGAGGAGTTGCTATAGGAGGCCCACCGATCACGTTTTGCTATTTATCCTGGTGGTACTCGTATGCATCGGGATTTGAGACGTTCCTATTGGTGGAACGACATGAAGAGGGACATCGCGGATTTTGTTGCTAGATGTCTTGTCTGTCAGCAGGTTAAGGTAGAGCAGCAGAGACCTGCTGGACTTCTCCAGAGGATTCCCATTCCCGAGTGGAAGTGGGAACATATCACCATGGATTTCGTTGTGGGTTTGCCGAGGACTAGGAGAGGTCATGATGCGATTTGGGTGATCGTGGATCGACTCACCAAATCTGCCCATTTCTTAGCCATCCGGAAGACAGATTCCCTGGATAGATTGGCCGAGTTGTATTGTCGGGAGATCGTTCGATTGCACGGAGTCCCTTTGAGTATTATCTCGGATAGGGATCCGCACTTTACATCTCGGTTCTGGCAATGTTTACAGAGGGCTATGGGTACAGAGCTCCATCTTAGCACAGCTTTTCATCCTCAGACAGACGGTCAATCAAAGCGTACTATCTAGACCTTGGAGGATTTACTGCGCTCATGTGTGATGGACTTTGGGGGCAGCTGGGAGGACCATTTGCACTTGGTGGAGTTCGCTTACAACAATGGCTTTCATTCGGCGATACAGATGGCACCGTTTGAGGCGTTGTACGGTAGGGCGTGCAGGACACCTATTCTTTGGGAGGATGTCGGAGAGACTTAGCTACTGGGACCCCAGAGAGTTCAGCATGAGGCAGAGTTAGTACGGACTATCAGACAGAGATTATCAGCGACACAGGATTGCCAAAAGAGTTATGCTGACCGGAGATGCAGACCCTTAGAGTTCTCTGTTGGTGATCATATTTTTCTTCGAGTTTCACCCACGAAGGGGGTGAAACGTTTTGGCCTTAAGGGTAAGCTAGCTCCACGGTACATTGGTCCGTTCCAGATCCTAGAGAGGATTGGAGCTGTAGCTTATCGCCTAGCACTTCCACCGACTCTGGCCGGCGTTCACGACGTATTCCATGTATCCATGCTGAGAGGTTATGTGCCAAACCCCACTCACATATTAGCAGAGGTGCCTATCCCGCTCCAGCCTAACGCCACTTATGAGGAGGTGCCTGTACGAATTCTGGATTTCCAGGAGCGCCAGCTACGGAACAAGACGATCCGGCTAGTCAGGGTCGGATGGCAGCATCACACGGATGCAGAGGCGACTTGGGAGCTCGAGGACACTATCAGAGCTCGATATCCCCATTTGTTTGATTGAGGTATGTACTGTATTCATTACAGTATTCGTATTTCAGATATACAGTGGTTAGCATTTACCATTAGTAATACCGAAATTTGGGGACCAAATTTTTATTAGGGGGGAGAATGTAAAATACCTAAGTTCAAAAAGGGGGATAAAACAATTAGCAAAGTTCAGTGGGGTTTTTCGCAAAAGACTAAGCTTTTATTAACCCAATTGATTTCATTGATGGCTGTTTCCGTTCTTCCGTTCTTTTATTTTCTCCTTGCCCTTTTCGTCCGAAGCCTGAATCGACGCTGAAGCCTTCGTCTTCGTCGGCTCTTCTTCTTTCCTCAAATGAGCCTCTCCTCCTTCCCTGACCTTGCGGGAACCGGACCTTGGGCCGATCTCGCCTTCTCCTCTTCCCCGCGTCTCCTTCCGTTGGAGCGATCTTGGATTTTTCCAATCGGGGTTTGGCTGGGGAGACTCGGATCGAAGCTAGGGTTTCAGGAGCCAACAAGAAATCGTCGGCTCTGAAGTCAGGTGAAGTTTCCCTTGCTATGATCGGTGTTGTTCTTACTGCCACGTTTTCATTACCTTGCTGTTCTTGCCATGAATGTACAGTGAGTTCTGTTTTCGGTTAGAGCTTGGATGGCTTCGGGTGTTCGAATTTCGATCTCCGTTTTGCTTGGATCTTGATTCTAGGTTTTCACTCCGAATTGTAGAGCTATTCTTGTGTGGGTTTGGATTTGGTTAAATAAGCTGTGTTGTTATTGCTCTGATTGTGAAGTTGGCAGTTGGGAGGTGATTTTGTTTTGGACTAACTTGAAAGGATTGGTTGATCAAGTAGCTGATGTCGTGGGCTCTTGGATGGACAAGAGTGATCTGTATTTGTGAGAGTTATCTTACTACTAGGTTTTGGTATTGTTGGACTAATTAGGGTTGATAATAGGTTTAACTCTAATTTAATCAGAGGTTTAAATCTGGCTTGTAAGTCTCCTATGTTTAGGATTAAGTGGGATTAATCTTTGATTAAGGCTAGTTTAATCGAATGTAGAGTTAGCCTAATAGTGTGGTTTAGTATTATCGTAAACCACACTTAGAGTTTGTTTGGGTTGATCCGGAATTACCTTGGTGTCTAGTCTAATTATTATTTACTTACATAGCTAAAGTTATGTGTGGTGATACAGGTCATTGACTCGGCTATTTGGATTCTACTTGAGGCAGATATAATTCAGACGGGGGTTCTCTTCGTTTCCGGATTTCTACATCGGAGGCGGGTATCTCTGACTTTTTCTTTTAGATGAGTCACAGATATATATACATCATATGCCACATTTAGCAATAGAGTAATGGATTATAATATAACCCATCTATTTGTCTTGTTGATACCGTATATGCTAGACCTAGCATGTGATGCCTATACCTCTAGGATTTAGGCTACTGGTGCATTATCTACAATCCTTGCATATCATGTTGATATAGGTGGACTAGATAGTGGATGCTGTTTGACCAGTGTCATGCATCATCGTGCACTGTGCATAACTGTCGATCAGGAGCACCTTTTGGGTGAGCTAGGTCGACAGTCATACTGACTTACCCATACGGCCACTCATGGGTTAGTGGTTGACGAAGTGTGGGTAGTGTACTCTGTGCTGCTCCGCTCATGCACTCATGGGTTAGTGAATCGGAGCGTGGTGGCAGGCAGAGTTTCCTCCTTGAGGGGTCCATATACCCGGAGATGAGAGAGAGAGATCTCTCCCCCATTTATATATATGGGGTAGGGGTAACACTCAGATGGAGATATACTCCAGAGATGACCTGAGGCTGATAGTGATATCGCCAGGATAGGCCTCGCGTAGGAGTGTTACGCCCACAGCATACCGTCTACTCGGTTGCTCAGTAGTAGCGATGGCAGAGTAGGGACGGCAGTCACAGCCCTACGTCGGAGGGTGGCCTCCGTTCAGTTTCCTCCCGTACATAGGTGACGATGTCTGACCGACGGCAGGGGTGACCATGACATTGCACCATATGCATACGCATATTTTGCATTTGGTTGTGCTTGTTATACTTGGATGTTGCATATGTTTGACATGTTCATACAGGAAACCTTTATGTCAGGATTTGGCGAATCTGCTACATCGGTATTTTCTATTCTCTCTTCCTGTGGTACCTAGTACTGCTTGCTCATGTGTTATTTTTGATAGTCTGCTACGCTATTGCTAACTTAGACTATCCTGTATATATGATGAGATATTCACTGAGTTTTATGACTCACCCCGTTGGCATCTTGTTTTTATCTCAGGATGATTGATTGGAGCGTGCCCGACAGCCTGTCCCGGTTCGAGTTCTTGTCGAGATGTTTCCGGAGTTTTCTGTTATTTTGTTGGCAGTACTGGTTTGGTGTTATTTTCTTATTTGATTATACTTTACTTTTTCTGCTGTTGTTTTGTATTGGGTTTTGTCACACTATACGGCGGTATAGTTGTACTTTTGTGAGCCCTGGTGGCCGTTATACGTTGTGTTTTGTCGTAAGTCGGACCGGTCCGCATTCAGGTATGATTTACTCGGTTTTAGTTTATGTTCTGTCTTGATTTGAGGCCTGAGGCCACTTAAACTGCGTGGTTGTGGTTTATGCTTTTATGCTATGTATGTATGTGTGAATTGTCTGCCGGACAGGGAGGTGCTATTCGATTTTCTATCGGATCAGCGACTCCTGGGGTCTCGGGGCGTGACATTAAGAGAGGAGTAACAAAATGGACCAAAGTTCTAGTGATTCTAGGCAATAAGTCCTAGTTCGGAGAATTGCACACTAAGTCCTGATCATGGATTGGGCACTAAGTCCTGGCAAAGGGCTGGGCACCGAAGACCTGCTCGGAAGGTGGGCACGAAGTCTTGGTCGAGGACTGGGCAAGAAGACCTGACCGAGGGTTGGGAACTGAAGACCTGGTTCAAGGAATTGGGCATGAAGACTTGGTGAGGGTTGGGCACTGAAGTCCTGGACTTAGGGTTTGGGCACGAAGTCTTGGTCCGAGGGAGTGAGCAACTTAGCTGAGCGATGACTAAGGACAGAAGTAGAGATGGGTCAGGGTTTGGACGTCTCGAGATCCGAGAGTATCGGAGGCTAAGCAAAAGTCCACCCAAAGGACTGGGAGGCAAACTCCATAGTTTGTGTAATGCCCTTGGATTAATGGCATGCTTTGGAACATATCTTGTTTGATCAAATGCTCCATTAATGTTTTATGCTTATTTGCTTGAGTGTATGCTTGATTGATGTGTTGATTGAATGGATTGTGTGGACCTATAGTTAACAATGGGAGATGCTCAAGGTTGTATGCCCGGGAAGCTCTCTTTGACAAGGGTATCCTTTCAACCAGACAATTTTGAGCATTCCCTTGACTTGAACATTATGTCCAGGCAAGGATAGATCTAATCCCTACTCAATGGGATTCTTCTAATCTCGTGTTAGGAGATGACTTGTGTAATAGAGGATCGTATGACCAAGACAACCTGTGATAGAGGTCAACCTTTAACCGGACATCCTAAATCATTTTGCCTATCTAATGAGATTGGTGATGGTTGTAACCACCGAGGTAGCAATACCCAAGGTATGGTTAGGCTTGTTTCCTAAGCAACCACGGGGTCGAACATGAGAGACCTCTCTATGTCTATGGATTAAAAATTTAATCCGAATAGAGACCCGTCTCCCAAATGACCATCTCGTCGTCGTGTCAATTGAATCAAGTTACAACTTAGCCAAAACCAAAGTTAAGGTCTTGGAACTTTCCAAATCAAAAGACCGCAGAAAAGATGACGAATTGATCACCAGTTTTTGTGTTTATCTTCGTGGTCCATGACATGATTAATTATCGATATTAATTAACACATAATTAAACTTCAACAATTAATTAAGACACATGCAATAATAAAATCAAGCATGAAAAACAAGAAAATAAGAGGAGCTAGGGTGAGATATACCTCACATTTTACCTCGCAGTCATCTACCTTATGACCCTCCCCTCTTAGACGTCGTGTGGGCGATGAGCTACCAAGATGCGGAGTCACCCGAGGATTGCCAATTGATCTCTTTTTCACCCTCTTCCAACCGCCGGTCAAAACCCTAGCACCTAGGGTTCACCTCGCCGGCAACCTCCCCACCTCCACTTGCGCCGCTGGCCACACCAAGCCCAATGTTCTCCGGTCACAAGGGAGCTAAGGTGGGATGATTAGGAAGATGATGAGGAAGGAAGAAGAAGAAGAGAGGAAGCTCCCTCTTCCTCACAAATACCCACCGAAACCCTACTTACTTTCTCCTCCTCCGCCGGCGCCGAAACAGGGATGAAGAACCCTGCTTTTCTGGCCACCGTCTACCTCTTCCCCTTGCTCCTAGCTTGCGCACGCCAAGAAGGAAGAACTGAAGGAGAAACCCAGAAGAATAGGAGATAAAGAGAGAGTCTCTTTTCCTCCTCACAACCGGCGCCGCAACCCACAAAGGATCGCCGCCGACAGCCCTATTCCTTCCCCTTTATTCTCCGCCGATCACCAAGGTGATCCTCCATGATCTGGTGAAGTTCCACGCTCAAGAGGAAGAAACAATGAAGGTGGAGAGAGAATAAAACCCCACCTTTCTTCTTCCCCTATACTCGGCGCAACCTCACCCTAGGAGAGAGAGAAGAAGGAGAAATAGGGTTTAGGGTTTTTGGGTTATGTTGTGTATTGGATGATCAATTCATTAGCCTTGTATCATGACTCCTATGGGGTATTTATAGGGCTAAGGTAGGGACCATGAGGAGGAGTTGGTTCTTGGCCCGCTAATGGATCTAAACCCGATCCATTAATGGAGATCCATTCCACTAAAGGATCCCATTGAACTTCCTCACCAACCCCCATATTTTCATATGGGCTCCACCTATTATGAGTCATCCATCTCCCCGTGTTTAAGATATCGAATGCCCGATAATTAATTTAAATTACTGACAATTAAATTAATTATCCTCTTGATTCTTGACTAGTATCACTCAACCTTTTCATCATGTCAGACCATGGTCCACTTGCAAGATTTGACATGACAATCCTTTTGAGCTCATCAAGGAGACATCATCATCCCAACTAACCAGGACACGGATTCCATCAATAATCAATGGTACACCATGTAGATAATATTATTACCCAACTTATCGGGCCTATCGATCTAACAGAATAGATCTCTCCCATTGGTAAATCAAAGTAACAATAATTAAAGACATGTGTCCGTTATTATTTCGGGATTTGGAGATCGTACTCCATAATATAAACTGAGGTCTAATCTAATTTATGAAGTCAGTACAAAATTAGATGACCTTACTTTTGGTCCTACTCAATGCACACAAAGTGCACTAGTGTAATTCTATGGTTAAGACAAACCACACATAATTATACTACAACCATCCCAATGGTTTGTCCAACTCCATCTCGGTTGTGAGCCTCTTTCTTATATTTCTGCAAGGAACATGATAACATGATCTTTCATGCGTCACCACACACCATGTTATCTACAATGCAAAGTATGAGACATTTTGTGCATATACTAATATAAATATGCACCGTGTGATTTTGCGATTCTATTTTAAAATGTGAATGTATTTTAACCAAAAGAAAGACTTTTAATATAAATCCTAACAATCTCCCACTTATACTCAAAGACTTTGTTATTTTCGAAATCTCATACATCTGACCCCTAGATCCTTCACATGCCTAAAAGCTCTCGCTACCAAGGCCTTAGTGGAATGATCTCCCTAGGTCATCCTCTGATGTAATCTAGGCAACAACAGCTATTCCTCTCCTAGGTGGTACTTGCGCTCTATGTGTTTACTTGCCTTATGGACTCGTGATTCCTTCGAGTTTGCAACTGCACCAATTTAATCACAATAATTGTGATAGCTCTGAGCAATCCAGGAATCACATCGAAGTCCATCTTGAGGTTCCTGAACCATGTAGCTTTCTTAGCGGTCTCAAAGACTGTCATCTATCCAGCTCACATGGTAGAGTCCATCACGCAGCTGCTGCGCGACACTCTCTCATATAATGGTTCTTCCTCCTAAGAGTAAACACAAAAACCCTGAGGAATACTTATATTTGCTCCTATTCATGATTGGAATTCTGTATCCATATAACCCTCGAGAAATTGGTTTGCCTGGTAAACTAGCATATAATCCTTAGTGACATGAGAGAAGTGTCCTAAGGTAATCGCCTTATGATTGTAATCATTTATTTTTTTAATAAATGAATATTCACTATTTGAGTATACATGATTATATGATTAAGATCTTAAGCTCATTTACTGAATGTCCGCAATACAATTCACAACATGAGAGAATTTGTGATGAATTCACAACTAGTGATTATCTCTACATGTGCAATTGTGAAGTATTGAAATTGTCCCTAGTCGATGAATTGATAAATACGGACACTATCAATTCTGTTGAGACTAGCATGGGTTATTCTCTAATCAGCTGATTCTCACTGGCTGGTGACATGGAGATGTCCGGAGATAAACATGAATGCTAGTTAAGGGAACTAGTTCATTGGAGTGACTGGCTGTAAAACTTCATATGGTAGTCTACATATAGATATGTCAGTGAAGTTCTTACTGCAGCTTAAGTGCGATATTCCTTTGACTTGCGGTGTTCAAGTCATCTTGGTCATGGAGACTTATACTTTGACATCTTAAGCAAGCATCTCCAAGGAGGTGTGGACCCAGGATGATTGGGTATAAGCCGAAGTGCCCGAAGATGTTTGAACAGCCTACAAAGGATTCACTACTCCTTGCAAGGAGATGTATACCCGAGGCCTATCGTCGAATTGTTACTCGAAGCCTCTGGCCAGAGCATGACATGTTCAGAGTATGAATCTCTGAGAGTAATTAGAATCCATAGGACGAGGAAACGTTACTTGGGCTAGGTGTGACGTAGTCAACCTAGTGGGGACTGATACACATAGATCATGTCCTGAACCAAGTGGGTATAAGATGGTGAAGGGAATGGGGCATGATTCATTATAGCTGCTGAAGGGTTTCAGAATCATTTCTGAGGTCAACCGTTGATCTTTCAATTAATTGGGGATCATGATGTACTACTAGGTGCCACTCATGATCGTTCTATAATTAATTAGTTAATTATGGACGGCCAACATAAATTGAAAGCCTATTTGGTCACACGCATAACGAGTAATTCGAAGGATTTAAAACGAGTTGAGAATTGGATTCTCCAATCGAGATAGACTATATTTGGTAAGTCCAAACAATAGTCAAAACTGAATTTATTTCAGACGCATCGGAAGCATAGAATGGCTAAGTCTTTTAAAGACTTAATGGGTGAATTAAATAAGTTTAATTCATTAAGGGATTTGATCCAATTAGGGTTAGATGGGCCGGCCAAGGAGGTGACCTCCTCTCTTCTTGTCATGGCCGACCACCACCATAAGAGGATAAGACTATTTTGGTTTGTTTTATAAAATAGACCAAAGGTTGGTTTATTTTATAAAAGGTTATATAAATTTTATATATATAAATTTTTATATAATGAACCATGAGTTGGTTTGTTTAATAAAATTTGTATAATGAACCAATGGTTGGTTTGTTTTATAAATTTTATATAATCATGCCAAAAGAAAGAGAGCCTTGATTATGGATTGATTGAGAAATTATTCCATAATCAAGAAGAGAAAGGTTGATCATGAGAGCCTTGATTATGGATTGATTGAGAAATTATTCCATAATCAAGGAGAGGTTTGCTTGGGAACTAAGAAACCTCTTCCTATATAAAGGACCCAAGGGGTGCCATGGAAGATGATCCATCCAAGAATTGCTTGGGCTCTCTCCTCTTCTTCTCTCCCTCTCTCTTGGCCGGCCATAGGCCTCCTCTCTTTCTTCTTGCCGTGAGCACAAGGAGAAGGATCAAGGTGACGAAGTTCTTCCTTGCGACGATCTTCCTCTTCGGCCAACCTTGGTGGTGAGTCTTTCGATTTGATTACTCTCTCGGTTTTCGTCGTGTTCACGGAGAATCTAGTAGTTCTCTTGAACACGAAACTCGTGGCTTAGCGAAGTCATCCCGACGATACTCGGCGTGGATACGAATAGAGGCGGAGCTTTCAAGGGACGCTAACGGTTGGATCTCGTCCCTTCTTCCAAGTTACGCAAGGTAATTCGTAGAGTAATTTCTTTTTCTGCAAAAATTTTATATTACGATTATGTGAACACATTGCATGCTTAGGATATGTGCTAGAATAATTAAGAAAATTATTCATGCTTTTGTTTCCGCTGCATGTAATTACGTAACAATTACAATACGTGTTCGCGTCGGCATGCACCCGGTCCCAACAAGAGTCCATCACGCAGCCGCTGCACGACACTCTCTCATATAATGGTTCTTCCTCCTAAGAGTAAACACAAAAACCCCGAGGAATACTTATATTTGCTCCTATTCTTGATTGGAATTCTGTATCCAAATAACCCTCGAGAAATTGGTTTGCCTGGTAAACTAGCATATAGTCCTTAGTCCTTCTCAAGTACTAATATATGCTTTCACCGCAATCCAATTTCCTTGACCTAGGTTACTCCAATATCTGCTAACCATGCCCACAGCACAATAGATATTTGGTCTCGTTTTTACCATACATGAGGCTTCCTTTAACTGATGCTAAAGGAACCGCCATTACCTGCTCTATCTCCTTTGATAATCTAAACATATCACTTTAGATAGAGTAGCTTCATAGCTAAAAAGTACAAAACTTTTCTTTGGAGGTATCCATGCTAAAACGAGTTAGGACAGTGTCTTGTATGAAGCTTGGGATAAATACATCATCCTTGTTTGGAGATCCCTTAGATCTTTGATCCCCAAGGATGTGTCTTACTCCTCCCGAGTCCTTCATAATTATTTGGACAACTATACCCTTACGTCTGATAGTATTTTGTTATTGTTGCCAAGCAACAAAATATTATCTACGTATAGCACAAGAATACCACTTCGTTTTCATCACATTATTTATATACACAGTCTTATCCGTCCTTTGAACAAATCCATATGACTGGATTTATTTCTTCAAAGCGGATGATCCTTGTCATAGGTCTAGAGACCCGGTTCATGTTCACCAAGGACCCAGTCCAAAGACTCTCCAAGAACATGAAACCTTTAGGTTGCCCTAACAACCCTCCCACTACGATAAGGTATCCCCTGTGTATCTTCTGTGACACGAGGTGCAATGACCTATGGTATTCCCTTTTGTATAGTTGGTATTAAGGTCAGAATGTCCCCCTCTAGGTTACTTAAGAATATTTCTACTTATGAGTATGTGGTTTATTACATAGTCCTTTTCTAAGAGTCAGACATTCGTACCAATGAATATCCTCTAATCCTTAGGACTACTAAACCACCTTTTTGTTCCCTTAGGATAGTCTACAAACAGAGGTACTATCTTCTAACTTATCAGTATTTCTCTTCACCTCATGTGCTAAACTTACCCAAATCTGAAAATGTCTTAGACTAGGCTTTCACTTAGTCTACATTTCTATGAGTTTAGAGACTACTGACCTAGATAGTATCAAGCACATACACTGTTGTATCCAGAGCATATCCCCCGAACAAAACTGGCTAATCTCAAAGTAGCTTATCATTGTCCTAACCATTCCTTTAAGAGGTCTTTTCCTTCTCCGTGCTGCATCATTTTGCTGGGGCATACCGAGTGCAGTAGATTGAGACTTATTCCCAATCTCTGATAAGTAAGTCCTACACTATCCCAAGAGGTACTTGCCACTACGATTTAATCATAATGTCGCCATACTTTTACTTTGTTGTTTCTCTGCATCAGACTTGAATTCTTTGATCTCATCAAAGTATTCAGTCTAGCGGTACATCAAGTAAATGTACTTAGTCCTTTGAATAATTGTTTATAAAATAAATAAAGTATTCAAGGCTACCTCTATTTTGGATAGATTAAGGACTTATACTTATCAGGTTGAACCAACTCCTACATACCTTTGGCTCTATACCCCTTGGTTAAGAAAAGCCTCTTGGTCTTCTTACCTTCCAAGTAAGATTCATAGGTTTCAAGGAAGACTAGTCTTCCACTACCAATGAACCCAAGGGCCCATCAGCTATCAACATTTGAATCCTACTAAAGGTTAATAAGACCAAGCCTTAGAGACTAAAGGTAGGTTTGGTTCACCTAGGAAGAAACCTTTCTCTTACTTTGGTTCGATGATAAGCTATTAACTATCTAATTGCATCATGGGAGCTTTTGGTTTTAAAATGAACCAATTTCCTATCTATGTACTTTAATAGATAATCCTTCTATTCCACTTTTAAAAATAAAAGCAATAGAATATCTTATTCTAGAAACTGAACAAAAGTTCTTTTCAAAAATATTAAGTACATAAAGGCAATCTCTATAAAACCAAAACTTTATCATCCTGTCTAAAAGACATAAATGAATAAACAACTCCCACTGCAAAAGTCATCTCCGTAGCCTATCCCATATAGATGGTAATCTCCTCCTTGTTGAGGCAATTGTGGTCCAGAGTGACCATGTGTTTTGATGTTTGGGCAAAGGGTTTAAGTTAGGTTTACCCTTGTGTATTTAATATGTGTATGTGAGTGTGCAGGATGTGAAGGTTACACATATTGGCTTAGCTGGACGGCTTCGGTACGATGAAGGGTGGCATGGAGACAAGCTGGAGGCTTGTGTGCACCTAAGGGACCTTGGAGAGCAGGGACGATGAGCCGAAGGGCGCGGACTTCAAGGCATGCGTGAAGGATGACATGGAGAGAAGCTGGAGGCTTGTGTGCATCGGAGGGACGGGAGCCGAAGATGAAGAGGGCGCGAAGGCAATAGTCGAGGCTGCTAATGAGGAGTTAGCTGAGTCGTGAAGGTACGAGTGCTGAGTGATTGCACTCGGGAAATCCTAGGGTTCGAGTGCTGAGAGAAGTGTACTCGGGAAGGGAAACCTTAGGTGTGTGAGTGGACCAGTCTGTTGGTGCAAGTTGCATTAATGATGTTCTCCTCTAAGTGTTTTAATGTTTGACAATTTACATAAGTCAGTGACACATTGAACAGACAAAGGGGAGTTAAGAGAGGAGTAACCAAAGTGGAAGGAAGTCCTAGTAAACCTAGGCAATAAGTCCTGGTTCAGGGAATTGGGCACTAAGTCCTGATCGAGGATTGGGCACTAAGTCTTGGTCGGGGACTGGGCAAGAATACCTGGCCGAGGGTTGGGCACCGAAGACCTTGTTGGGTTTTTCGAGCCGCGAAAACCGCCTTTTCGCGTCGCGGAAACCCCGAGAACCCAAAGCCATGGATCTCGTGCGAAGAAAAAATTCCGAAACAAAAATTCACGTATTCATTTCATGCTCAAAACTCGATCTACTCCTAGATCTAAAGAGGGATAAACCATTTTACCTTTGGTGCGTGCCCTGCTTAATCCCGCTCGCTCCTTTTGGATGTCGGATCTCTAGGACGTCAAGTGCCGTCCCTCTAGAAGTATCCACGCGAACAAAGTGGATGGAGGAAACCCTTTAGGTGTGCTAGCACCTTTCAAGGGCTCGGCCAAGAGGAGAAGAAGAAGAAGAGCTCCAACACTTGGAGGAGGAAGAAGAGAAGACACCCAATGAGAAAAATAGAACAAAACCTTGTTTTGTTCTCCCATTGTGGCCGGCCACATAATGGCCATTAATGGCCATTAAGTGGCCTGCCATAACCCCCTTTCAATTTGAATTCAAATTCAAATGGGGGGGTTACAACCTTTGGAGATGATGTGGAGCATCATCATTGGTCAAATACCAAGCCAAGTCATCACTTGGTCAAGTCAATGTGAGGTGACCTTTTGATCAAGTCAAACATGCCTTTTATGGACTTTCCATATTTAGTCAAGTCAAACTTGACTCCATTTCTTCTCCCATGTCAAGTCTAACTTGAAGTGGAACCAAGTCAAGTCAAACTTGATTTGGATTTGGGTCAAGTCAAACTTGCCTTTTATGGACTTTCCATATTTAGTCAAGTCAAACTTGACTCCATTTCTTCTCCCATGTCAAGTCTAACTTGAAGTGGAACCAAGTCAAGTCAAACTTGATTTGGATTTGGGTCAAGTCAAACTTGCCTTTTATGGACTTTCCATATTTAGCCAAGTCGAACTTGACTTCATTTTTTCTCCATCTATTTGTTCTTTGCGTGTGACCCTATAGGTTCTTGTAACGTTGGCAATGCTTCTAACCTCTTAGAAACACAAGCAATGAGCGGTATCTAGCAACACATCATTGCTACCCAAGTTACAAGAATGTTGAGATCCAACATCACCAATGTGACTACTAATTATGACTTTCATAATATGTGACAATGTCCTTCTATCGTCGATATCTAGATTGATCTTCTATGAAGCATAGACCGTGTCATCCTCCAATCAATCTATGTGTCTTGAACTCCAAGTAGACTCACTATAATCAAATAAGTTCAATATCTCATATTGCTTTATTTGGGCATGGCCATGCACATAGTGATCTCACTCTATCAAGACTATGATATCTCTCCCGTCATATAGGAGGGATAGATCCCATCTACATCACTCACATCCCTCCGCATAATTTGTTACATACCCAGTAATCGCCTTTATAGTCCACCCAGTTACGGGTGACGTTTGACGAAACCAAAGTACATAACTCCTTATGTAGGGAACTATGGTGACTTCAGGTCTAAGGACTAATAGTCATACTAATAGTCACATGAGAAAGTATATGACACTCATATAACGATCCATGATACTTTCTCATGGTGGGTCATTCAGTATACATTCTCCAATGCATACTCATGTGTCAACTTGATATCTCATATCCATGACTTGTGAGATCAAGTCATCGTGTTGACCTACATGCTAGTCTCTATGCATTAACATTATCCCTGAATGTTAATACTTGACTAGGAATAATTAAGAGTAGTGTTCTCTATATCATCTCACTATCGATTCAACCAATCGATTGATATAGATATGAACCTACTACCAAGGACGTTATTACACTTAGTTATTTGGCACCAATACAAGTAAGTATAATAACCATAATCAAATGCCTTTATATATATATATATGAAATATGATACAATGAGTCCATACAACAACCATCACATGATTGGCTCTAGGGATCTCACTAACAATCTCCCACTAGAACTAGTGCCAATCACTGTAGTATCTAATATCCAATGACCTAGTGTGACCATCATGCTTGGTCTGTGCCAAAGCCTTGGTCAAGGGATCTGCAATGTTAGCCTCTGTGGGTACTCTGCATATCTTCACATCTCCTCGATCGATGATCTCTCGAATGAGATGGAAACGCCGTAGTATGTGTTTGGTCCGCTGGTGTGACCGAGGTTCCTTAGCCTGCGCAATAGCTCCATTGTTGTCACAATAGAGCTGTACTGGGTCGGCTATGCTAGGAACCACTCCAAGCTCAGTAATGAACTTGCGGATCCAAACTGCCTCCTTTGCTGCCTCAGATGCAGCAATGTACTCAGCTTCTGTTGTAGAATCAGCAACTGTATCCTGCTTTGAACTCTTCCAGCTGACAGCGCCACCATTTAGGCAAAACACGAACCCTGACTGCGATCTGTAGTCATCCTGGTCAGTTTGGAAGCTTGCATCACTGTAACCTTTTACAGTTAGCTCCTCTTCGCCTCCAAATATCAAGAAATATTCTTTAGTCCTTCTCAAGTACTTAAGAATATTCTTGACTGCTATCCAGTGACGTTCACCTGGATCTGACTGGTATCTGCTCGTCATGCTCAAAGCATACGAGACATCAGGACGAGTACATAACATGGCGTACATGATAGATCCTATGGCTGAGGCATAAGGGATCTTGCTCATGCGGTCTCTCTCCTCTCTAGAAGAGGGACCTTGAGTCTTCGAAAGACTCACGCCATGTGACACTGGCAGATTTCCCTTCTTGGAATTCTGCATGGCAAACCGTTGCAAAACGGTATCAATGTATGTACTCTGACTTAGGCCAAGCAATCTCTTAGATCTATCTCTATAGATCTTTATGCCTAGAATATAGGCTGCTTCACCTAAGTCTTTCATTGAGAAGGAATTCCCCAACCAAGTCTTCACAGACTGTAGTGAAGGAATGTCATTCCCAATGAGTAGTATGTCATCTACATACAAAACAAGGAAGACAACTGTGATCCCACTAACCCTTTTGTAGACACAAGGTTCATCTTCATTCTTGATGAAACCAAACTGTTTGATTGCATCATCGAATCGAAGATTCCAGCTTCGAGAAGCTTACTTTAGTCCATAAAGGGACTTATGCAGCTTGCATACTCTACCAGTATGCTTTGGATCTACAAAACCCTCAGGTTGTGTCATGTACACTTCCTCGAGGAGGTTTCCATTCAGAAACGCAGTTTTGACGTTCATCTGCCAGATCTCATAATCGTGGTATGCTGCAATAGCAAGAAAGATCCTAATGGACTTGAACATCGCGACTGGAGAAAAAGTTTCATCATAGTCAATACCATGAATTTGCTTGAAACCTTTAGCTACTAGTCTACCCTTATAGGTATGTACAAGTCCATCCATGTCAGTCTTTCTCTTAAAGACCCACTTACACCCAATGGGTTTGACCCCTTCAGGTGGATCAACCAAAGTCCATACTTGGTTGGTGTACATGGAATCCATCTCGGATCTCATGGCCTCTAGCCATTTCTCAGAATCTGGGCTCATCACAGCTTCCTGATAGGAGGTAGGCTCGTTCTCAACGAGCACAACGTCATCATGGTCAGACAAGAGAAATGAGTATCTCTCAGGCTGACGACGTACCCTATCAGACCTGCGAAGAGGTAGGTCTACATGAACAGGTTGTTGTTCCACAGCTTCTTGTGCAACAACCTCATCAACCACCACACTTTGTGGTTCCTGTTCAACTTCCATCAAGGCTTCAGTGCTATTGTCCATGTCTTGAACTTCTTCAAGACTGAACGTACTCCCACTAGTCTTTCTAGAAACAAAGTCCCTTTCTAGAAATACTCCAGTCTTAGCAACAAACACTTTGTGCTGACTAGGAATGTAGAAGTAGTATCCCTTCGTTTCCTTGGGATACCCAATGAAATAACACTTATCAGATTTGGGTCCCAGTTTGTCTGAGACTTGACGTCGTACGTAAGCCTCACAACCCCAAACCCTCATGAAAGACATCTTGGGACTCCTCCCTGTCCATATCGTATATGGTGTCTTCATGACAGCCTTTGATGGAACACGATTTAGTGTGAACACTGCCGTGTCTAGAGCATATCCCCAAAAGGATATAGGAAGATCTGCGTGACTCATCATAGATCGTACCATATCTAATAAGGTACGATTCCTCCTTTCGGATACACCATTCCACTGTGGTGTTCCAGGGGGAGTGAGTTGGGATAGAATCCCACACTTAGCTAGGTAGTCACGAAACTCATGGCTCAAGTATTCTCCACCTCGATCTGATCGAAGTATCTTAATACTCTTGCCAAGTTGGTTCTGTGCTTCATTTCTGAATTCTTTGAACTTTTCAAAGGATTCTGACTTATGTGTCATCAAATACACATAGCCATATCTACTGAAGTCATCAGTAAATGTGATGAAGTACCTGTAACCACCTCTGGCAGCGACATTGAAAGGGCCACATACATCACTATGTATGAGTCCTAACAAGTCTGTC
>JAGFNQ010000495.1:0-13248 GCA_024364735.1 Boesenbergia rotunda
TCCTCCAAAATCTCACAAGCATATATATTTTTATATGTCCTTCAATAAACTATCAGAAGATAACATATAATTTAAAGATTGCGCCAACATGTCATACCATGTGCTACCATGAATAACAAACTTCCTAAATAATTAACCACCTAAAGATTATTTATCCACTTAATGATCCATTAAAAAGCTACATATCCGGTAGGTCCATGTCCACTACTAGAATCCTCAAAATACAACATAACATAGCAATTCGTCAATCTCAATCTACCTCTCAACACCAACGAGAAAGTCCGTGGTGATATCAACCTTATAATCCCGTGAACTAATAGGTCCACGATAGGGGTATAATAACTAAAAACCAATGGTCATCTTTGACCTCCTGATTAATGTCCAATATCTCTCCGGAAGATAAGGATACAGCTAACTCCACATCCTCCGCACCCTAACGGATCGTACATCCCGATGCACCATCGAGATTATCCAACCATATACACCCAATCTATGAGTCAAAATCCCTCATAGAATAGCGTAGCAACTAACGAGTCACACCGACCGTCGACTCGAAATCCAGTACAGTCCAAATCCACCACTCCATGGTCAAAATCCTCTGAGGTCCTACTTCATAACAAGGAGATAGAGACATGCAATCTCTCAGGGGTATCTCAACATACTCAGGAAGCAACTCTTTTATTTTCCCATAGGCCGCCCTCGATATTATCTAACCAGAGGTGACCTAATCTTGTAAGTGATTTGCCTCCGCACAAATCATAAGTCCGTAGATACCTTCTTGGTTATTCAGACCAAATACAAGCAATAGCCCATAAGTATCAAGCAACTAGCTCCACACTTCTTTGTATTAACTCAAATCACCCATCAACATGTACTTTCTAGGTCAACAATCAAGTACAAGTGATCCATGGTGAAAGTCCCCAAGGAACAGATTGTATCAAGTCTCTACTAATCATAATAATATGTAGCTACTGCTACCCTATTGCATCAATGCAGATCATGTACTCAAAACATGACATCTAGCTTATCTGTCCAGATACACGCAACATAAGAAAAACTTGCAGCTCCATAAGCTAAAGTGAATTATTCCAATAATGATCAAGCCAATTACAGTAGACATCCCTAGTTCTCACTTAGCTGATAGTAGCTAGTACAAATACTATGAATAATAAGGTCAAGGAAAAATCAAAAACCCTTAACCTCCAATATCTTGTTGACAGGTTTGACCCTCGTCTTCCAACCCGTATGTCGGTATCACACAAGAATCAATATTTCCCACCTTTAGACAAGTCCCCAACAAGCCAACAAATCTCCTTCATAGTCGATCCTGACCATGATTACTATAAACTGATTCTTTAAGTCATCAGACCTAACCAAGTTACCAGACGGGTACAAGAATAATAACATGATCCAATAACATGAGAGAAATTTCTAAATCATACCTAAATATATAGGAATGATAGCATGATCCAATAGCACGAGAGAATTTCTAAATCATACCTAAATATACAGGTATAGTAACATGGTCCAATAACATGTGAGAATTTTCTAACCAATACCTAAATAGGATAAGGGATACAAAAGATTAGGAGAAATACCTGTCGCCTGAAGAAGTCCCATCGCCAAGTCCCAAACAACCACATCGATAAAACTACTCCGAACAAATCCGGAAAGACTCGTAAAACAAGTAGGCATCGCAAACCTACATTCTGATACCAAAATAAATTGGTATCAGATAGACACCGAAAATCCACAAGTCCTCAAGGTATCCGATAACCTGAGCTCTGATACCAAAATAAATTGGTATCAGAGAAACACCGAAAAATCCGCAAATACCCGAGGTATCTCGCAACCTGAGCTCTGATACCAAAATAAATTGTCACGCCCCGAGACCCAGGAGCCGCTGCTCCAATATAAAATCGGACAGCACCTCCCCTGTCCGGCGGACAATTTACACATACACACAACAACTATAACAACACCACGCAGTTTATATTTGGCCTCAGGCCTCCAAAATAGATAAACACGACATAAAACACAAGACAACTAAGTAGATCATACCTGACTGCGGACCGGTCCGACTTACGACGAAACAACCAATACAAAAACCCCTTAGGGCACACGACAACACTCCCAAAACATATACAAGTCCAATAAGTAAATATACAAATAGACACTACTAAGTACAAAACAAAACTATGTCGTCGCGATGGGTAGGGACTGGCTGCTGGGCTCTTCTGGCGACTCCAAGTATCTCAACCTGAAACAAAAACATATGGCAACGGTGTGAGTCCATAAACTCAGCGAATACCCAGCAGATATGCATAGTATGTTATAACAACAATAAGCATCTACGCTAATACAGTCTCATATCAACAATATGGAAAAACTAGTACTGGAAATACTGAGGTAGATACATACCAGAATCCAACTATCCTGAAAAAAGATAATAAGTACCAAGGGAATATCATTAGACATATAATCTCAAATAACAAGTCTCCAGAATATGCATGTCAAACAAGTGCATCAAATAAGTGCAGCAAACAATGCACGATGCAAAATATGCACATGGTGCAATGACATGTGTCACCCCCTAATCCCAGTCAGGATATTGTCCACGACGTCCGCGTGGGTAGAGCTGTGACAAACTGTACGCACCCTGCCATCACTGCTCCTGAGTGACCGAGTGGACAGGATGCTGGCGGAGGACCACCCCCCTACCCCATGTATATATGAGGGAGCTCCGCTCTCATCTCCTCGTGGCTCAGTACGAGAAGGGACCCCTGGCTGCTACCACGCCCGCGCTCACCCTCCTCATAGTGGCCGAACGGAGCAATACAGGGCAAATGCACACATCTACGGTATCCACTAACCCATGAGTGGCCGTGCGTGCATATCGTGTACCGGAAGACGATTAGACTCAACCACAAGGGAGTCGCTGATTGCCGGCATGCAACAATGCAAGAATGATGTATGATATGCACACATACATCCTTCATATCAAATACAAGCGATACATCCCGATATCTAATCATACATATAGATATGGCAATACTTGAGACTGTATGAAACTAACAGCATAATAACTCAGGGATAAACAACAAGTATCCAGAACAAGCATAATAACTCAGGGATAACTAACAAGTATCCAGAACAGACATAATAACTCAGGGATAACTAACAAGTATCCAGGACATGCATAATAACTCAGGGATAACTAACAAGTATCCAGGACAAGCATAATAAACCAGGCTAGCGTATAATCTTACTGCTATCTATAACCAATCATGCATAGCACTATGACAATATCTAAAAGATAAGTCAAAGGGTACCCGCCTCAAGAATGTAGTCCGAATCAATTGAGAGCCTCCCATCCAAGAAGTCCAGCGTAAATCGATCAGTGTCCTGTATCAAAGGACGTATTAGATAGCTATTTAAGTGGAACCAACCACTAAACAACTATTAGCCCATTCAGGTAGCTATCCTAATCTTCTTAATCACTTAGCTAAACTTAATTAAGTGATTAACTCTTAGTTACCCAAACCAGCTCAGCTTAATTACTGAAATTAAATTTTAAATCCTACCTCTATCCTATTACAAGAGGTCAACCCGATTCTCACAACTTTAACCAAAACCATTCCTTTACCAAGGCAGCCACGACCCAAATTGACCTAAACTCAACCAATCATCCACAAACACCATTTGATCTTAAACAAAATTCATCAAACCAACTGCCAATTATCCAAGTAGAATACTAAAATAAATATGATCAAATCCCGATGAATAACACCACAATTAGACAATCCTCAGAAGTCCAACCTTGTAGACGTTACTAAAGTTAATAAGATAACTAAACCTTAGCCCAAATCGATCCTCATAAATGAACCAAGACACCAAGCTGATTACTAATCCAACAACTTCACATAGATGAACACACGGCAATTCCACAAACACATTGAACAGTATATTTGACAAACTCTAAACTTACCGTAAAGCTCAATCCATACTTTAATCTCCAAACAAACCATGGCAAATCTCCATCTTGAAGCATACGACCAAAGGAGCAAGACCAAACCTCCAGCCACCTCCAAGAAGCTCACGGCACAGTATCAATCCATTCAACTTCAGATCAAAAGCCTTAACAAAGGAGAACATATGATAGAAACCAGTTTAGAACAAATCCAAAACATCCAAACCCAAGCAATATTCGAAACCAACTCAAAATCCCGAAAGATTTCAAGACCAGATCTCATGGATACCAAAGAGCATCCTAAAATAGATCAAATCACCAAGTCTAGCACAGAGAGCCCATGGGCAATCCAAACATTCAATCCGATTTGAGCTGTAGCCTACCAAACAGAACCCAAATAGAAGCAATAACAATTCGTGATCCCAAAACCAATCTGTGGCTCACAGTTTCATTGAAAGATCAAAGGAAATCAACCAAGCCCAAAATCGAACCCTAACCAATCTCCAAGAACAACTCTTCCAAGGATAGCACTGAACCAAAGTAGACCTTACCTGATAGGATTCAATGACGAGGTGCTCAGTCGTCGGCGCCAATACCCTTCACCTCTTCCCGGCTCCGATCACCCACCCTAAATCCAAAGAGAACATAGGACAAAGAGGAGAAAGGAGAGAGGTGATCGTCGGCCCGGGGTCGGCAGGGGATCTGGTCAGCGACCGTCGATAGGGAGCGAGGAGACGAGCTTCGCGGCGCGATCAGGAAAGGCGGCGCGTCGGATTTAGGGCTGCAGGCGAATGAAAAGGGGGAAGAGGAAATAGGGTTTATAAGTGTCATTTATGCAACTTAACCCCTGACCTTTAAGTTACTAAAACTTCACCCCTAGTTTTTGAGTTTTATTAATAAAACCGCTCCAAACTCCAAACAATCCAACCAAGACCCTCAGTTTGGGTTTTCTTTCACTCTACTCCTTAAAAGTTACGGGTTTAGTCTAATTAAACCCACAAAATTTAGACCATAGGCCTAGAAACCACAGAAGCTGTCCAATAAATCTCTAAAAGAAATTCTGGCTTTTTTTTTAACCCGTATTTTACAGCCGGCCACAAGGTTCTTCTCCCTTCTTTTTGCCGTGAGCACAAGGAGAAGCACCGAGGCGACGAAGTTCTTCCGTTGGGACGATCTTCCTCTCCGGCCATCATCACCTTGGGATTGGGCGCAAGTCATCTTCCTCCTTCTCGTCGGAATTGTGATTCCGGCCAACCTTGGTAGTGAGTTTTTCCGATGTGATTACTTCTCTCTTGATTTTTCTTGTCGCGTTCTCGGAGAATCTAGTAGTTCTCGAGAACACGAAACTCGTGGCTTTGCGAAGTCATCCCGAAGATACTCGGCGTGGACGCGAATAGAGGCGGAGCTTCCGAGGGACGCTTATGATTGGATCTCGTCCCTTCCTTCGAGTTACGCGAGGTAACAAGTAAATTAGTTTACGTTTCTGCAAAATTTTAAATATATGATCATGTCTACACAAGATAAGGTTGCATGCTTAGATGTGTGGTTAAATAATCTGAGAAATTATTTATGCTAAATCTTCCGCTGCACGTAATTAATTTTAAAATTACGAATCCGCATCCATGTCAACATGCACCCGGACCCAACACTGTACACGCCAGGCCAAGAGCTGATAAACCCTATAGCCTCTCGATGTATAGGCTTGGCCTCGGAGCTGTACACGCCCGGCCAAGAGCTGATTAAACCCTATAGCCTCTCGGTGTGTAGGCTTGGCCTCGGAGCTGTACACGCCCGACCAAGAGCTAATTAAATCCTACAACCCCTCAGTGTCCGGAGATGTACACTGTACGAACCCTACCGAAAAACAAATAAAAGTCCAAATATTTGCCCTGGGATCATAGAATTCAACAGGAGTAAGCTATAGCGGTTAGGGGAGGATTAGAGGAAGACAAGCACATAGTAAGGGGCGCCCTACAAAGTCCGCTCTTTGGGAGAAAGGTCATCCCAGACACGTTGAATAGTTATTGTGCTCAAATCGGAGCCCGATTTCAATAAATGTTCCGTCTCCAACTGCTCGATGGCGTCGTAGAAGCCCTGTTTGAGGGTTTTAAATGCTTGTGCAGCCACTAGATTGGCGTACTCCTCCGACTCTAAAAATTTAGCCTTATAGGCCGCCTCCATCTGAGATGCTTAAGGTACAGAATCTTTTTGCTACTGCGGGGCCCTGGTTTCGGCTTCGATTTTGGCCAGATTTATTGCCTCCACCTCTAGGAGCATGCGCTCCTGAACCTCTTGTACTTCGTGGAGCTTTTGAGAAGCAGCGGCAGCCTGTGCGTTAGCTTGGATTACTTGATCCTGGAGATCGGTCGCGTAGGAACTCGATAGTTCTAGGTCGTGTGCTTGCAAAGCCATCACGCGCTCCTGCTCTGCGCCCCGGTCCTCCAAGGTCTTCTTAGCAGACTCCAAATGATTAACTTGGTCGGACAACTCCTTATTGCGGACCCGGAGTTGCTCTCGCTCTTGCGATAGTTTTTGTAAGTCCTCTTCTAGGGTCGGGTTCCTCTCGGACTTCAAGCGTTCTCGGAGTTTGTACCCGTGCAGGGTATCCTCGGCCTCTATTAAGGCGGACAGATAATGATCAGCTTTCTCTCGGAGGACCTGGCTGAACTCTAGTTGCAGGAGGCCGGCCTCCCGAGCCCGGCCTGCTTCTGCCTCAGCATCCGCCACCTGCTACAGGAGATTCCCTGTAACCCCTCCAGAATGCAGTAGACGGCTTGTGGCCGCGCAGTTCGAAGCAACCTGAGGGGGTGAATAAAGATAGTCAGCAAAAGGAGGATGAGAGAAAGTGAGGAGCACGAGTGAGGTATTTACCACCAGTAAGGATTGGTGCAACATGCCCAGGTATTTGGCCGCTCCGGCTACCGGCCAGGGCGGACCAGAGGCCCCCACCATAGGGGGAGCGGAGGAGCCAGGGATGTCACTGGGGTGGGGAACGTCTTCCTCCGAACTTGACTCGCTCGGTGGTGCCTCCGTGAGGACTCCCCCGATACGAATAGACTGGGAACTATCGACAACCTTCTTCTTTGCTGAGGAAGCCTTTCGGTGGGAGCGAGGCGGCCCCGTGGATACCTCCTTGGCGCGAGAAAGGTCGGCCGTAGGGGCTGCGGCATTCGTAACAGGAGGAGACATAGCAATGATGGAGGATGGGGGTCCGGCCCCGACGATCGGAAATGGTGAGGCCGCATCCTCGGAGGTAGTTGGATGTAAGCCTTTCTTCAATCGTTTTAGGGGACGATCCCGTTGGGATCGTCGTTCGTGCCATTTTTTCCCAGACACAGGGACGATAGGGGGCACGCCAAACGAAGAAGGTGCCTCTTGTTCTTGTGAAGCCTCTGGAAAGGTGACTGGGAGCTTCCCTTGAGGGACCAGGGGCGGGGCCGAGATGTCATCGCCATGGGGGACCTCCGGCATGGCGGGGCCCAATGACACCTCTCCCTCCCCTTCGCCCCTGTGGAGGGGATTCCTGCGGGAGTCGAAGATACTAGCTTGGGGATCAAGGCTTGTTCATGGGCCTGGTCCCACTTCAGAAACTTATTCTTCGCGATAGAAAGCAGGGTGTCGCCTGCAAGGTAAAAGATAGGAGGGGGGTAACTCACACAGATTGGAGCTGAGGGGGGTAATCTTCGGGCTAATTTCCGCCCGGTAAAGGAGCTCCTCGCACTGCACCAACTAGAGCCCATGGAATTCCATCCCAGCCAGGATACTCTTAGCCGTTGATATCCCGCATCCTGTTGAAAATCACCCAGGTCGGGGGTAAGAGGCAAGTTCTCTATCCAATGGATGTCGCTGAAATGATGCTCGGGAAGCCGGATATAGAAAAATCTCTCCTTCCACCCCTTGTGAGAGGAGGGGAGGCCTCCCAAAAATCTATGACCACCACGGGCGGTGAAGCCAAATGCCCCGTGAGTTCTAACAGGAACGAAGAATAAATGAAAGAATCGGGGGGGTTAGAGAAATGTCGAAAAGTTTGAAGAGAACCAGAGCCCCGCTCATCTAAGCAAAAGCATTTGGGGCCAGTTGGTGGAGAGGGATGCGGAAATAATGTGCAACATTCATGAAGTAAGAAGGGATAGAGAAGCGCAACCCTAGTTCCATTTGCCCTAGGAAGAAGGTGTAAAAATCCTCATCGATGGTTATCGGCAGTTGATCTGCGGTGGGGACCCTTACCTCCCAATCTGCCGGAATGCCATATTTTCGACAAGTGGCCTAGAGGGAGTCCGACTTCACCTTGGAGGAGATAGTCTCATACCACTCGGGATGAAACCCTAATTCTCCCAAAGAGCATTCATCTGAGACTGAAGACTTCTTTATCTTTCCCATTGGGGCCTGGGGGGAGGAAGGAGGGGCACGTAGAACAAGGGAAAATGTACTCTTGCCAGAGGAACGCTAGCGAGAAAGGCAAGGGAGGAAAACTCGGGATGGCAGCTAGGTTAAGGTTGCCGTAGGGCGCTGTTACACCCACTTTTATAGGGAAGCGACACCTCCCCCGAGGCAATCGAGGGCCAACATGTTGAGGGTATTAGCAGGTTGTCCTGAGGATCGGCTAGTTATCAATTTCCATCGCTTCATATGACCCGCAGTGCGCCGCAAAGCGAGGAAACAAGACACGTGGCCCCGCAGCATGCGCTAGATAACCATGACACCTCAGATGCCACAAAAATCGCGGGAGTCAGGGGACACATTCAAAAAAGCAGTCCGGGTCAGGAGACTCGGGGAATATGTCCAAAAGCCCGACGCAAAGAAAAAAAGGGGGGATTCCTAAGAACGCTAGACATGATCCGAACAGGCTTCCGGGATTATGGCAAGGACGGGCGTGAAGGCAGAGACCCAGGTGAGTTCAACTTCTTCATCCCGACGCTAGTCCAATCAGTCAACCACGCTTCCTTCGATCATACTTGAAGGGAGGGACTTGTGATGGGGCTGGGTAGCCGGGGCCCGGCACAGAGGATGAACAAGCTAGAGACACGACATGACCTCCCCTCTCGGGCCCCGGGACCCCCTCTCAGGGGCGCACACGGGAAGGTCAGTCCAAGGGTCCCCCTCGGGAGCCCCCCGGTAGGTTGGGCCCCGAAGAGTACTTCGGGAGATATCACACCCAGAGACTCCCGAGCTCACATCGGGAGGCGGGGTCCTCGCTGTTGATGCAGTCTGGCCCTGATTGCTGTTTTGGTGTTGACAACGATTTTAGTTTAAGAGAATGATTATGATATGGAAAATCCTAATCTGGGAGGTTAGGTGGATTATGATTAAGTCCTGATCGAGGATTAGGCATGATATGGAAAACCCTAACCTGGGAGGTTAGGTGTGATGAGTGTGATGATTATGATTAAGTCCTAATCGAGGATTAGGCATGATGTTGGAAAATCCTAACCTGGGAGGTTAGGTGTGGAAAATCCTAGCTTGGAGGGCTAGGTGTTGAAAATCCTAATCTGGGAGGTTAGGTGTTGGAAAAGTCCTAATTCGGAAGGGTTGGGTGAAAAGTCCTAGCTTGGAGGGCTAGGTGAAAAGTCCTAACTTGGAGGGTTAGGTGCAAATTCCCATCCTGGAGAATTAGGTGAAAAAGTCCTGGCTTGGAGGGTCAGGTACCTAGCTTGGAGGGCTAGGTTGGATGATGTTCTAACTCGGAAGAGTTGGGTGAAAAGTCCTAGCTTGGAGGGCTAGGTGAAAAGTCCTAGCTTGGAGGGCTAGGTGAAAAGTCCTAACTTGGAGGGTTAGGTGCAAATTCCCAACTTGGAGAGTTAGATGGAAAATCCTTAGCTTGGAGGGCTAAGGTGGATGAATCCCTAGCTTGGAGGGCTGGGTAGAGTCACTGGATCGGTCTGGTGACCGATCAGGGACTGTTGGCACGCTGCTCCTTAGTGGATCGGTCTGGTGACCGATCCAGCTATGTCTGATCGGACTGGTGACCGATCAGGGAGCGCACAGTGAGATTGGGAATCTACTGTGTGGCTCCTGATCGATCCGGAGACCGATCAGGGAGCAGGCTGCTTCCTTGCTATCTTGCTCCTGATCGGTCTGGTGACCGATCAGGGAGCAAACAGTGAGTGAGTTCCCGTGCTGATCAGAGCCTTGGATCGGTCCGGTGACCGATCAGGAACCTTGGGTTTGATTAAAAAGTTACTGTTCATCTGCTTTGATCGGTCTGAGTGACCGATCAGGATCCAATCTGATCGGTCTGGTGACCGATCAGGATCAACCCTGATCGGTCTGGTGACCGATCAGGCGTGTATTGCTGTGAGAGCTGGGAATCCCAGCAGAGCAGTGGATCGGTCTGGTGATCGATCCACGCACTCTGGATCGGTCCGGTGACCGATCACTTTAATTCAAATTCCACTGTCAGACGTCGTCAGAGCGTCTGATCGTATCCGATTTGCTGATGTATGTGATATGCTTTGTGATCTTCTGCTCTAATGCTCTGATTGAGTTTCAGGTGACAGGGGAGGATTCAAACACTCAAGGAGAAGTCAGAAAGTGCTTTCCTTGGAGCAGGTTTGTCCCTTTTCCCATCTCAGGTTGCAACGGCGAGCTGCGGACTGGAGCTAAGACTGGAGCTCGACTGAGGAGCTCAGTGAGTCCAGAGATAGCTCAGTAGAGGCTGGCGTTGGCAGTGGAGTAGCTGGGAGCTACAGAGATGGTGTCACCCGTCGCTTGGCGGAGAAACAAAAAGAACGCGAGAGTTGAGTTCAAAAAGAGATTCAGTTTTCTGAAAACCTGTGTGTTCTTGCGTTCTGCTGCGAGAAGCTTGCTGCTCTTGAGTTCTTCATCCATTCTAAGCAAGCTATTGAGAAGCAGACATCATACTTGAGCGCTTGAAGGAGAAAACAAGAAGCTTGGAGTCCGACAGTGGGAAGACACGAAGCAGACGGGGTCTGCGTGAGATCGCCACTGGGTGGAGCTCGGGAAGCTTGCTGTGTTTAATCCTTGCTAAGTGTTTGAGTAAGATCTTTCTTGTTGTTGTTTCATTGTGCTCATTATATATCATTGTTTGAAACACACTGTGGAGAGGTTTCTCCACCGAGAAGGAGGTTGCTTCGTATCCGGTGTTAACCGGGGCTTGATCTGCCGACGATCAAGGGATCGCCCACCTCAAGGGCACGCCAAGGAGTAGGGGCAAGTTATCCCCGAACCTTGTAAACCTTCCTTGTTAGCGATCTTGCTAGTTGTGTGTGCTTTGCAATCATTTGTTTTCTGCATACTCTGTTTTTCCATTCTTTCCGCTGTGCTACTGATATTTGAGTTGCAGAAATCGTGATTAGTTTTCAAGGGGTAAGCGATTGTCTATATTCACCCCCCCTCTATAGCCATCTCGTTCCCAACAAGTGGTATCAGAGCAAGGTTCTCTGTTTACGGCTTAACAACCGAGAGTTCTCGACAAGATGGCTTTGAGAGAAGGCTTCTCCACCACCCGACCTCCATTCTTTGATGGCTCTGACTTCCAATATTGGAGATCAAAGATGGAATATTATTTGAAGATGGATATCCATACATGGTTCGCGGTGAAGGAAGGATTCATCCCTCCTAAGGATGATGAAGGCAAGGAACTCGAATCTTCTCGGTGGACTGCCGAACAAACAAGGAAGAGTGAAGCCAACGCTAAGGCAGTTGTCACTCTACAATGTGGCATGAACAAAGACCAACTCATCAAGGTTGGTCCCTTCACGAGTGCAAAAGACTTGTGGAACAAACTCATAGAGCTCCATGAAGGCACCCGGGACTCAAGGATTGCAAAGAGAGATTTGTTCCTCAACCAACTTCAAAATCTCTCCATGAAGGAGAATGAGTCGGTAAGTGAGCTTCATAGCCGGTTCAAGGAAGTTCTCAATGGACTTCATTCTATTGATGAAAAGGTTGAAAATCGCGACCTTGTGAGGTATGTTTTGAAAGCATTTCCAAGGAATGCCTTGTGGTCATCCATGGTGGATGCCTACAAAGTATCCAAGGATTTATCTATTGTAAATTAGATGACCTATTTTGTGAGATGGAATTGCATGAAATGGCTAACAAAGGCCCCAAGGAGAAGGGGATTGCCTTAGTTGCAGGGGACCGGATCAACAAAAGAAGAAGGAGAAGAAGAAGGAGAAAGAGATCTCATCATCTTCATCCTCTTCCGAATCCGAGTCAAACTCAGAGGAAGAAGGCAGTGGCTCCTCCTCATCCGAAATGGCGAACTTCGTGCGAAGGATGATGCGAAGAGATCGACGTTTCAAGAGGAGAGGTAATACTAGTGAATCCAAACTTGATAAGAATAATGCATCCTGTTTTGAGTGTGGTAGGAGAGGACACTTCAAGAATGAGTGTCCGAAGCTCAAGAAGAAGGAGGAAAAATCCAAAAGAAAAGAAGAGAATTCCAAGAAGAAGAAGAAAGCTTTGAAGGCTTCTTGGGATGAGTCATCTTCTAGTTCATCAGATGACGAGAAGGAGGAGAAGAGTACAAGGCAAGTGGCTCTCATGGCTCTTGGAGTGGAGAGCAGTGAAGAAACTTCAAGCTCCGCAAACACGGCTTCATCATCTTCGGATGATGAAGAGGTAACTTCTCTCGAGCTTGAAAAATGTTATAGAGCAATTGCATGTTTAACTAGTATGCTTAAGAAATCCAAAAACAAAGTTAAAGCATTGCAATTAGAGATTGATCATTTGAAAGCCTCTAGGGACGATAACATTGATGACTTGCATGTTGAATTACTAGAAGATGAAATTAAAGCTTTGAAACATGAGATTGTAAGCCTGAAATCCTCTAAGGTTGAGGAAATCAGTGATATGCATGATAATGGGTTAGTAGAGGAGAACCAATCCTTGTAGAGTGAAGTTGAGAAGCTCAAGAATATGCTTGGAAAATTCTCAAATAGCTCTAAGACCTTAGATATGATATTAAATGCCCAAAGAGCGGTCTACAATAGGGCCGGTATTGGTTACCGCCCTAAGGAACCCTCTTTTGTATCTCTCATGTCTAGGACTGACATGAGACAACCTAGGACACCCAAGACTCAAAAGAAAGTTGTCAAGGCATGGGTGCCTAAGTCATGTTTAGTTGATGCATTAGGTCCCAAGGTTTGGGTACCTAAGACTTCTATTTTTCGGATTGTGTAGGTTGTGATTGAGGGGGAGCATCTATCAACTTGGTTCGTTGATAGTGGATGCTCCAAACACATGACTGGGGATAGATCATTGTTTACCACATTTCACAAGAAGAGTAGAGGTAATGTATCATTTGGTAACAA